>PVHY01006044.1:0-77665 GCA_004024945.1 Uropsilus gracilis
AAGTTTAAGACAAAACAATTCAACCAACTATAAATCTGCTACTACTTGATTCTCACTATAGTTATTTTACTTTTTCACAATTATATCAGCAGTCAAATATATGTCTTTCTAAAATCATGGTACTCATTAACCTGTTTTTCACCTATTTGTTTAACAAGAATTGAGCAATTGTGGCATACAAAAACTAGACATCATTTCTGCCTGTTTTGAATATCCTGGAAGAGAAGATACAAAGCCAAATAATTTTGAAATGCAATTGAAAATAAGAAAGTGAAAATTTGCCAGTGTTGGTGATAGTTTCACGACATTTGAAGGAAGTCTTAGAAAATAAGTAGAACTTGCTCCATAGTCAAAGGAGAAAAGAGAATTCACCAGAGAAATCTTGAAGTGAAAAAGTCTTTGATAGTGACTCAAAGGTCCCTATGCAATTCAGTATAATTGGGTTTAGGGCAACTTTTGAAGGAATAGTGGGAGTTCCCTGAACTGGGGAGATAATATGAGCCAGGTGAGGGCATGGCATTTTCAGTATGGCACTTTCTCTGTGACACTTCAGGTGTCTCTGTTTTCTAATTGGCCTCCTTTCAAAAATCTTTAAAGCCTCTAAAACATTAATAAATTCATTGAAAATATTTTCTTGCTAGTCTCTTGCTATTCCCTAGTAATCTGGTCAAATGCTATATAAAAATCAAATCTTTTTTTATTAATCGTCTTGCAAAATCAGTAGTCACTCCCCACATCCTGCTTCTAATTTGACCTGCCGTCCCCATTCTTCTGCATGAGTGTTTTATTTTTCAACTAAGAATTTTACAGTATATTTTAAGTTCTTACTGGTTGTATTAATACTCAAAAGAGAATCAGTGCCAATTAGGTATTTCTTGATAAATTTGAAAAAGTGTAAAGTTTGGGATATATATTTAATAATACTTGTGCTTTAGTGTTTAGAATTCAGATTTTGAGAGAAAAAAAATGGAGGAGGACATATTCTTTCATTCAGTCAATTATATATCTTAGAAGCTGGCAGCTCCAAACTTCAAGGCCCTCATACAGGAACCATCAGAATTTGACTTTAGTTTATATAAACGACATCATTTTAGAATGAACTAAAGAGTCCTGGAAATGATAGAATTGTATAAAGGCAAAAATTAAAATGTAACACTAATCATCAAAGATTAAAAACAAATACACATACTAGGTCTCCCCCATCACTCCCATCAGCTGTTTGTTCCTAAATGACAACCAGCTCTATTGACATAAGCAGAACTTCAAAGCTGGCAGGGCAAGAATGAATGTATGTTCACCTTCTCACCTTCACACATGCTCAACTAAAAATGGCAGAGATTCTTCTGTTCTAAACTGGAAACAGAGGAAATGTTGGAGCACAAACACTTGCAACATATAATATGACTTGAACAAGTTTATGTTCATAACTCTCTAGGTTTGCTTGTGTCACTTTTCATGACAAAGATAAGGAAATCTGAGCAAGTCTCTCTAGCAGGAAAATAGTAGTAGACCTAGATTCACTTTCTTCTGACCTTGGTTTTATTTGGCATGCTGCCTTTTTGTGATCATCTACTTGTGTAAGTGATTATGTATTTGTGTTTTACAATAATCCTCTTTGGATGAAGCAGCCCAAAGGTATACTTATAAAAAAAAGCTGAGTATACTTATAAAATTCAAGGGTGCAATTTTAAATAACTTTTTCATTTTAAATGAAATAAGAATCATTCTAAATATAAGCATGCTAAAACTTCTGATTTGAAAATAAGCAAAAGTTTTGTTTGTTTCTTTGTCTCATAACAACTCCATACTGCCAGTAGAAAATGATCACACCAGAACCAAACCCATCTATCCACAAGGAACAGACATTGGCAGACACACAACATTCTGAAACTGTTTGTCAGTCCTTGGCTGATAGGGTTTAAATTCTGATTCACACTGACTGCTCTAGAGGTAACAGAACTCCATGATCACTGACATTGCCACTCAGTCCTTAGTTTTCTAGGCATAGAACTAAACAGGGAGTAGAATGGAACTGGAGGAGGAAAAGAAGGAGCTCACAAGTTAAAAAAAAAAAAAAAAACAACTTAGTTTCCTGTATATCAACCCAATGTTGTTTCTCTGTAGATACTATGGCAACTGCAAAATGAAGAGTTTAATGAAATTATTTGAACAAACAAAGTATTACTTGAATAACAAAAATAAAAATTGAAAACCATGATGGAGAACTGGTGTTATATAAAACAAGTACTTTGAGACAAAGAGCTCATGTTTTCCAGGGCATGTGATCCTTGCAGTAGGATACATTTCTTCTAGGAAGGACCCATAAAGGAGACAAAATGAGGTAGCAGGTCAGTCTACCTCATACATTACTCCAGAGAAATTATCCTTTTTTTTTTTTAAGACTGCAGAAAAAGATTTGGAACACCACACTTTAAATCCTATTGGCATCAACTGCACAATCTTATTCATTCAGTTAATCTTGTTCAAGGACCTGCAACTCTCTTCATTGCTAGTCCTTAAGTGTCTGAAATCCCTGAAATGAAACACAGTCCTTTCCAAATGATAGTACAAAGATAAATAGAAAGATTAAAAATAAACCAAAACCAAACTCTGAGATTCATTTTCATAATGAATTCAGTTTGCCAACTATTTTACTTCTTTGGTTAAAGAACTTAAAGCCACAGATAGAAAGCACAGAGAATGCTTCCAGCAATTAAAAACAAGCAATTAGAATACTTCAGTCTTTGGAAAGAAAGTGGAAAAAAGCAATTCAAGAGTTGGTGGAGTTGTAAGGTACAGTTGTTGAAGACATTCTTATTTATTTGCTAAAGCAGGCCCCGGTGTGGAGCAGCTTATTTTTTGGGTACACCCCACTTCTGACTGTTCTCCCCCAGCCAGCTAGCACCTGCAACTGGACTAAGAGTTGAGCAGACACTCTCCAAGTGTTGAGCTTCCCTAAAGAGCATTTTGATATTTACTTCATAAGAAAACGATCCAGTTACTTTAAGAAAGATTTCCTCTATGCTTCAACTAACTACACTTCCTTCCACTGCTAAAAACAAGGTGCTGACTTATTCACTGCCATTTCCGAATGTTTGTTTTCTTTTTCCCTGGAACAATGAAGATAACTGTAAGTTCTGGCTAATGGAGCCCAACACCTGAAATACATTTTGCCAATTATATTATTGGTAGACTGGGAAAGAAGGACTAAAGCAATCTTTCTTTAAAAAGAAAACTTAAAGAAAAGAACAATATCAAGATTATTCAGTAAAAATAATTAAGTAACAAAATAATGAAAATGATTTAACTTAAGAACTCAGACTCAGTAATATAATTTACTTTCAATGACCTACGTGCTAGTTAGGACAGTGTCATAGCTCCTAGAATAGAAGATGGAATTGGTTAGTATCCTTAAAACTAATTTGCTTTCTACTTTATTTCTTGGTTTTGAAGTAGACCAGATATCCAGCAGTGTGTTTGATCATAGGCTGCAGGTGGATTTCCCAGAGAGAGGGCTTTTCTCCTTGGCTTTTCTTTGACTTGAATCAGATTTTCTTTGATAGACAAGATAAAATACTGCCATTTATCAATGTAGATATTGCTCTGATTGAACCCCCTGGTCAGGTATTTTAAACCAGGGAAGTTCTTTGTGAAATGACTGTTATTACATATTGTGATTAAAGATGAGCTGCTTTAGTATAAACCAATTTATCCCATTGTGAGATTTTTGCAATTATAAAACATTCCCTCCCTGTGGGAATGTTCTTCCCTACCAAAGGCCCTAAATGATGTCTCATAGCCCTTCTGATAAGGTTATAGCTTCACCTTTGTACAATTTTTCATTCTATTTCTAAATGTCTGCGGTATGAGCATATGGTAAGTAAATCCATATTTGCTTCTAGTAAAAATATTGTACAGTGTTGCATGTTCTTGGTCACAAGGAAGACTGAAAGGCATTAGATAACTTGGCCCAAATTCATCATCTGTTAATAGAAGCAACTCATTGCCCAGAACCCACTGATACTCATATCCTTATGGGATGAACTGGCTGGCTCACACATGAGTTTCTTTAATAAAGCCTTCCCTACTTCAACTATACTTAGTGTTCTCCACTGAATTCTTTCCTTAGAGGGAAAATGACACTCTGAGTGGTTGAGCTCCCATAGCACTTATGCAACTTGTACATATAAATATCCTTTTTATTTTAATGTGTTTGTGTGCTTCATTAACCAGGGAAAGTAGAAGATGTATTAGTACTTTGCCACTGTTATAAAGCAAGTGCAAAGGATATAAATAATCAGTCTAGGATATCTGAAGGTTAACAGGAGTGGGATTTTTAAGTGCATTTTACCAGCCAAAAAATGCAAATGACAAAAATGAAATGATAGATGTATAACGCTAATGGAGCCAAGGCCATAGAGGAAATTAACTGGCATAGGTGAAAAAGCATTGCAGTAGCACTGGTGCCAGTATTAGCCTCAAGATTTTATAATCTTCCAAGCTGCATTCTCAGAGATCAGCTCTAAGTAACCATGATCAAGATTTGGTTTACCTCTGTACCACTGCCAGTAATCTGGATCACTCACCTGCTTATCTGATGACATCTAGACCATTATTATAACCTGGATCTCATCCATCTTCTCTTTAAATAAGAGGAAGTTTTGCTTTGGTCTTTAGAAAGTTTAAGGAAACTCATCTAGCTTAAGTCCTCTTGCTTACAAAGAATATTGCTTTACTGCTTTACTATTTTTCCACCCAAAAAGATGCCTGAGGCAGTGAAGGTTGATCAGTACTATTCTGATCTACACTTTATATCTCTTAGACCTGTCATATTTCACAGAATGCCTTTAAATGAAGTGTAATTTTTATACATTTTGGTTCAGACCTGGGGCAGAATACACTCTATTCACTCATAAAAGAACAAATTAAATTTTGGCCCAGGATATTTGTGAATAAATCCTACAGATTTTGGTAATGCCAGCTATATATATTCTTCAGTTTCTCCTTAAATCTTTCTTAATATACAAATGACATTTAAAAGCCCCCTTTTCATTGCAGTTGGCAGAGTACCTAAGACCATAACAAGTTGCTTCCCCAGTAAATGTCATTTTCCCTTAACCACAGAGCTATAATTCAATAACTAGATTTTGTTAAAGAGAAGTGTTAAGAAAAAAACCCTCCGGGAATGAAGCCTAGGATTTCCCATCTTTGAAAAAAGGGAGATTATTGAGTAGGGTACTGGCTAGAGGCCAGTGTCCTCAAATTGCTGCTTTCAAAATGGTTTTCCAAGCAGCTATACCAGAGAGAGGGCCCTCAGTTTACTCCAGATAAGGCAACTTGCAGGAAAGGAGAAACAAAGAGAAAGCAGGTGGAAACAACTGAGCACAGTGTGATGGTAAAATATATACACATTTTAGAATGAGAAATCCTTTAAAGGATTTGGAGAACTTATCTCCACTAAGTTCTATCATGTATCGACTTTGCAACCTTAGGCAAGTTAGCTTACTTCTTTGTAACTCACCCTTTTTGTAAATTAATGTTGTATTAGGTATATTAATTTTCAATTGCTGCATGAAAAATTATCACAAACCTAGTTTCTGTGGACACAAATTTAGTGGCTTAAAATGGCAAGAATGCATTACTTTGTGGTTTTTGTAACTCATAAACCAGGCACATTTTAGTACCTGTTAAACTATGCTCAGGGGAAGCCTGGCACAGTGGTGTGCCTGTAAGCTTCAGCCTATGAAGCGGCTGGGACCCGGGATCTCAGTTCGAGCCCTTCTCGGGGCAACACAGTGAGATCTAGTCCCCAAAAAATAGCTGAGTGTGGTGGTCCACACCTGTAATGGGAAGCTCAGGCTGGGGATTGCTTGAGTCTGTGGTACCCCAGGCAACGTGAGCCTGTGGTTCTATGGGCAAAAATAGTGAGACCTAGTCTCAAACAAAACAAAAACAAAACAAAACAACTATGCTCGGGATTTCCCAAGGTTGAAGTCAAGGTATGAGCTAGGTACATCATCATCAGGAGTCTTGACCCAGGAAAGGTCTATTTTTAAGCTCCTTAGTGTAATTTCTCTGTGGTTGTATGATTAAGATTTTTACTGTGTTAATGACTATAAATCAAGGGGTCCTTTTCAGCATCTATAAAAACTGCTAGCTAGTCCCTGCCCACATGGCTCTCTCTACAACATGGCGGGTGTTGCGTGAAAACCAGTAGGATGGCCCCGCCTATGCTTTGAATTTCTTCTGGTTGACCCAGAAGGGCTTATCTAAAATAAGCTTTGTTTCAATTAACTCAGAGTCAAAGCGTATAAGGCCCCATATCCATAAAGGTATTTCACATTAGAAAGTAGAATATTCACTGAGTGATAACTTTCATAGCTATAAGTTCTATTCACATTCCAGGTATGTGTCTGTAGAATAATAGATGGCCTATACACAAGGGGGGCAGGAATCTCAAGAAGAATTTAAGAATTCTAAGATGACAAACCTCCATGACCCCTTGGAAGATGAGCTAAAATATGAGGAATGTAAAGCATGTAGTTCCTCGTTAGTGATAATTTCTATGTAAATTTTTTTACCATTATTATTTTCAATAAGAGAGATTTCTTAGGAGGAGCCACTGGATCTAAATGACCTGTCCAAAAACTAGTAGGCAAATCATAGAACTGAGACACACAGTAGAGGAAGGGGAAGGGAGGAATCCAAACAGGGGCATGAAGGGCACAAGGGACTATGGTGAAGTTTCACAGGTGATGTGGTGGTAGGAGATTTATGGGAACTGTACCTGAAGGGAGAAAGCAAATATTGTTCAAAAGTGAACAATTATGTAAAAAAAAAAAAAATAAAAAATAAAGATAGATGACTTGCTGAGTCGTCAAGTTCCTGTCCTACAAGCTGGGTTCAGAACGAGTCCTCTCCTCTCCGAATCTGTTCAAGCTCTTCCTCTCCGTGACTTATCCACAGTAGCATCTGGTTTAGGAAAACCTTCCTGGGAAATGTCTCTTTCTGTAGTTGTTGACTAAGCTTAAAAAGGAGCTATTTAAGAAATAGGAGTATCTACTCCTTGCCATGTTGAATCAACAGGTCAAAAGCCTTTCTCTCCTGGGGTCTCTGAGATGGGTGGGTCTCTAGTCCTCAGTGGGTGCATGGAGTAGCTGAAAAGAACCAGGCTGAGATGTCTGGCTGCTGACTTGGACTTGGCATAAATTACTGCAGATGTACAGTTTTGTCAACTAAAACCAAGATCAGATGGTATTTACAAGAATGGAATTTCCAAAGCTGCTATCATTTTTAAAAATTTATTTACCTTAGTTACACATTTTAAATGTTACTTTGGTATGATAAAAATAAATCAGCATATCCAAGAAATGCACTTAAAAGACAAGAATCTTTATGGAAACAGGAGATAATGAGTTTATACATAAAAAGTAGATATGAGATTTGAACAACACAATTACCTTTCTAGTTAGCCTTTCTTTTAACCATTCACTTCTTTTTAACCCCAAAGTATAAAATCTCAGTTTGAGCCTGTAGGTTGGCTGGTGTTGTCAGCTGACCTAGTTCACGCAGATAAATATACAAAGCCCCACAGTTAATTTGGGAAAGGAAATTCTTTCTTCTGACCCCATATCTAATTGGATTTAGGAGCATATTTTGGATTCTGAAGACTGAAATGCTCCTACAGTGACATACCAGGGCTCTCTCTTTTGCACATAGCTCGGCAGGTTTCTAAACAGAAACTTCAAAACAACAATATTAGTCCTTAATTCCTTTTCACTCAGCAGCTCTCCTCCCTGGTGAGTCACAGATATGCTGGACAAACATTACACTGGTAGGCAGTGCCAGTTCCTAGAAGGTACAGGATCATAGGTTTCTGGGTATTGATTCCTATTGTCTGTGGTGTGGTGTAAGGCATAGGTTAGGGGAAGAGGATGGAGGGACTCTGGGAATGGATGGAATCATAGCTGTCCCATACCCATATAACATAGTAAGAAGTTTTGAAAAGATTTTGTAGTTGAGTATCCTTTCCCATATGTATCAGTTTGCAAGGGCTGCTGTAACAATTACTAAAGATTGGGTGACCTAAATAGTTTCTCACAATTCTGGAGGGCCTGGAATCTAAGATCAAGGTGTTTGCAAGGTTAGTTTCTTCTGAGGCTTTCTTCTTGGCTTATAGATGGCTATTTTCTCTTCACATTTGTCTTCCCTCTGCTCGTGCCTATAATCTACTCTCTTCTTATAAAGACACCCATTATGCTGGAATATGGCCTATGTAGTTTTCATGAATTACCTCCTTAATGGCCATGTTTCCAAATGGAATCACATCTAAGATACTGAGAATTAGACTTTAGCATATGAATTTGGGTGTAGGGGCTGGGGAGGACACAAATCAGTTCACAATATGATACATTTACAGAGTCTGTCATATTCCTACCTGTTATTAAGGTGAAAAGATGTGAACGATGGCAGCATGTTAAGAACAGATATTGGTCTCTGTTGATGCTTGATGTGTTTCCCACCTTTCCACATACTAATGTGAGAAAGAGTTGACAACCTATTGATGTGCATTACAACAGTTGACTCTCATTTAAGAATTTAGATAGAAAAAGGATGTAGGTTCATGGGACTGAATGTCAGTTGTTCATTGACTCATCCTTCTAGCCTTGAGATACACTTAGCAAATATCCAATAAATATCTGTCAGCTGTTGAGAGGAGATGGATAGCAAACGAAAAGCAGAGTATTGTTGAAGCCAAACTACCATCTTTATAAGGGCTCCCCTCTCTAGATTGTTTTTAGCCATTCTGGTTGTGCTACAGCAAACTCTTTGTAACTCCAGTGTTATGACTCTCTTACCATAGCAGCAGGGTTACAGGTCTTGCTTTACAGTTCCAGTATCACAATGACAGTTTGCGGGACTCAAACTCAACTATTACGTGAGCTGAATGATGATTTTCTGCAGGGAGTGTGGTAATATAGACACAAAGAGTGAGTTAGATCTATACCATGCAAATGAGGTTTCAGTCTGTGCAGTTCTGATTGGTGGAAAATTGGTCAGGTGGTGATTCCTGAAACTGTGTGTTACCTAACAGGCAACAGTCTCTTGGTTCTGGTTATTAGCCAGAGTAAGGGTGATGCCATATTTGTTTTCCTTTATTTACCAATATGATAATAATACAAGTAACACAGCTTTGTAGTATAACTTTTTTCCTTCCTAAAATCTGCATGTCTTTTTATAAATGCAGTCTCTATTTGACTTCAGCATGTTTGGTACTAAACACTTATGACAAGAACTGGAAAAATAATTGTTTAATCTAAATCCTGCTCATCTCTGCAAACACAAAGGACTACAGGACAGTATCTTCCTTAAACAATAATGCATTACATCTTCTCCCACCCCATTATTGCCATTTCCTTTCTTGAAATGAATTAATCATAGTTCTTTAACATCCTATACAATCCTGAAAAATCCAGAAGACTCTTCACCAGCAAAAATGTTTGCAACTTGCTGAAAGTTGTCCTCGGCCTTTACCTGGCCTATCATTACAGTAGTCTACTCCCGTCTACAGTTTTGCTTTCCATAGTTTCAGTTACCCTTGATCAACTGCTGCCTGAAACTATTATGTACAATAGGATGTTGGGGGAAAAAGGGGAGAGAGGGACACATACCATATTCATATAACTTTATTAAGGTATATTGTTACAGCTCTCCCATTTTCTTATTAGCTATCATTGTTGATCTCTTATAAATTTAATTTATAAATTAAATTTTATCATAGGTATATACATATACCTTTATATTTTAAGCTGAGCCAAATAGGTCATATCAAAATCACCCTCCTTTACTCCTGTCTTCTACTCTGTCTCTTGTCTTAGAAGTGTGCCACTACTGTACAGTATATAGATCACTACCTAGTTACTGAATATTAGTATTCTTCAACCTTGGGTTAGTATTATTTTGAGTTATATAATTCTTTGTTGAGCAGCATCCCTAGCTTCTGCCCAGTAGATGACAGTAGCACTGCCTCTGTTTTGACACGCGAAACTATCTCCATACATTGCCAAGTGTCCCCTAGAGGGTAAAGTATGTCTGCCTGAAAGCCACCACTATATATGCTGGAGAAAAACGAAGTTCAAATTGATTTGGTGGTCCCCAAGCTTCTCTATCTGCTTTGTATTTGCAATGATCCTAGTTAGTCTAATTAAGTCCAAATATTTAAGGGTGGGGACTCCATTTTGTTTTGTCAGCTAGAAAGAGAAAAACCCACATCCAGGTGCTTGCTTAAGACCAAAAAAAAAAAAAATTAATTAGATACACCAAGTCCCACAAACTCTATAATAAGGCTTTATGAGGTGTCAGATTGCGAACTGACTTTCCTGAGCTACAATTCCTACCAAAAAGTTTTATGTGGCTTGTAAGTCAAATGTTTAGTCTGAAGGACTCAAGGAAGAACTGAATCCCCACCAGTACCGAATCAAAACTTGAGGAGGTGAATCACCTGGCTGTGGAAGCCTACTGACCTTGAGTCCACAAGGAGGAAATCAAGACCTTCAAGGGATTCCTGTGAAGAAGTCTGTGTAGGCCTGCAATACAAGGACTTCTGTGTTTCCCCAGGGACATTGTTTTAACTTATCTCTGTGCTGCAGGCAATCTTCTTAACCTCAAGTATTCGGTACAGAACTAAGTTTCATGTTTTATTGACAAGAGGTTGGCTGGCCACAATGTGCTCGAATAGCCCTCAGTCTTTCCTGCAGGGGCAGGAGAAGCTTTACTTTTGGAACACTAACCTAAAGATTAAAAAATTGAAAAACTGGATGGAACTATTCTGATAGTGTATTACTAAAACTTTTGCTTGTGTAAGAATCACCTAGAGGTGGGGTGTATTTTAAATGCAGATCGTAGGGTTATATTGCTAAATGTCAAACAATAACCATTTTGTTAGTTGGATATCACGCAGCAATTTTTTTGGAAAAAAAAAAAAGTTATGCATCTATCTGGGAAGGGGGATGTGAGCTAATCTTATATGGACATACATAAGGACCATGTCAGCCACAAGCTAGAAACCAACCATATATGGCATATTGGCTACCAGCCAGCTATATCCCCTTATATAGCAAGTCCCTCGCCAGCCAGCCTAGATAGGATTCTTACCCCAAGACCCTCGCCAGTCAACCCAGATAGGAAACTTATCCCCAAGCCCCTCACCAGCCAACCTAGATGGAACTCTTATCCCCATGCTCCTCCCCAGTCAATACCTTGCTATGGGATAAAAGAGAACCATGTGGGGGCCTCAGGGTCCTCACTTGCCCTGATATAACCACTGCGTCGGTGACCCAGGTCAGTGCTGGAGCCTAGTTTAAGCTAGCAATAAATGCAGCATTCTGACTCAGTAGGGGTCAGATCAGCCTAAGAATCTACATTTTTAATCTCAAGTAGACATTGACTGGAATTACTGACTAATCTAACTTTGTCATTTTACAAATGAGTAAACTGAGGCCCATAAAAGTTATACCAATAAATCAGAAATGGAACTGAAATGAGAAGCCAGGTCTTTTTGTCACTGTTCAATACTGCTTTCTCAGCCTCACTATACCCCACACTATGATGTGACAAGCAGCATTACATTGTTACAGATACATTTGTTGAGGAGAGGTTTCATTTTCCCTGCCCCCACTTATACAGCAAGCCATGGCATGAACCCTGCATGCCAAGCAGTGGAGCTCCTGGGAAGTATGGGCAGAGCCGAGCAACTTATACAACAGAGAAGCAGGCAGGTCAGACTCTTCCTCTTTTGTTAGCAAGCAAATTGCAAGGCACTGTGGGGCCCCTAAGCCTGTAAACCCTAAAGAGATTCTGCCATCCATTGCGTAAAGATGAAGCACACTCTTAGTGTGAAAGGAATTTAATAGGATAGTGTATAAAGAGAAAGAAAAAAGATCATAATTTACCAATGAAACTACCAAAGTTACCTATCCCTCATGGGTAAAACCTAGCCAAACAGGGTCAGCCAAAAGTGAGGCTACTGAGACCTGAAATCTTGCCACAAATCTAAAGCATCTTTTTGCAGAGAACCACAGGAAAGGGGCAGGAAGGGGAAGGCAAATTTGGTATAAAAGTACAAAATCAGAGTGTAAATCAAGGTAATGGCTGCCATAGCCTCCCAACTTATTTCTCATCTAGTGTCTCTTCCTAATGTCTCTACATGTTTCAACCCCACATCTCTCCTTCCATATGCCCCAAGTACTTGGTATACATACAGTCCAAAAAGCAAGCATGCTTTCCTTTACATGTCAGCTTCACATGTCTCCTATCTCCTATTCAAGTCTTCTAAGTCTCTTTCTAGTTTCTCCTTCCTGCTTAGCTCCACTCTCCATTTGAGGGGTAGGAAACATGGAACCTCCTCTTTTTATTGAGATAACACACTGTATACTTCTGTAACCTTACTTCTTCATTATTTTTGATGGAAAGAAAACTTGAAAGAGACAGGTGGAGAGCTACTTAGAGTCACTTGGAAGAGACATGTGTGAGAGACACAAGGGGAGCCTATTCCTAACACTTGGCAGAGATAATGACAGCCACTGTCCTGACTTCATGGTGGATTTTGAATTCTGAATCTCTCCTTTGGTTCCAGCAAATCTGAAACCTGCTTAACACCTTTCTGTGGTTTCCCCCCAAATGTTAACTTAAAATCTTGTGGCAAGTTTCCAGGTCTTAAAGGCCCTAACACTCTGGTGTGTTTGGCTAGACTCTCCCACAAAAGGATGGATAATTTTTGTATTTTTTATAAGAAATAATTCTTTCTTCTCTTCAGTCTCTGTGCATACTACTTCATTAAAAGTCCTTCACACTAAAAATCTGCTTCCTTTGCTTTTATGAACACAGATGGCTAAATTCCTATTAAAGCATGAACCCTTTAACACTTTGGGGTCCCTTGGTGTCCCTTCATTGTGATAACAATACATCTAAGTAGTATATCTGTACCCACAAAGACCAGGCCTGGAAAACTTAGCCTGCAACCCTTGTTCATTATTCATTTTGACCAATGAGTTGTAATGACCTCAGGAAGTTGCCCCTGTGAATAGAATCCAAGTATATGACAGAGATTTGTGCTGCGGCTGAACTCAGGGAAGTTGTCCTGTATTTTGCAGCGGATGATCTGCAATTTGTATAAACAGCAGAGATAAGAAGGAAGTCTTGTGTAACTGAGGCTGTCACCTCCAGAAATCCTACTTGTGCATTCATATCCAATCATGGACATTTCTCTTCTCTGGGATCCCAGTAAGTGCTCTCACATTTTCATCTATCATATTTTCCAATAAATAGTTGTAAAATTTGACTCAGTTGGAATCATAGAAAGCATTACTTTCCTCATTGAGGCATTAACTCCCATGTGAGAATTAGAGACGCACATGAATACTCAGAGTCCCCACTGTCTCCTTGCGATTAAACCTACTACTGATTCACGTGAATTGAAAGGAAATGATCTAAGATAACAGTAAAGTTTTACATTTTAGTAGAAATCCTGGTGACCAACACAGGAATGTCATAATTTTTCTTCTATTTTTTCAAGTAAAGACATAAACTATAGGAGTATTTTCTCTCGTAACCATTTTATTAAGGCATTAATTCAAATAGAAAATAATCACATAATATCTTTTAAAAACTAGTCCTCTGAATAAAGTCACTACTGTATTCCACTTTATTACAAATAATGGGAATTTAAGAACAAAATAACAGCTATTGAACTAACATGGTAGATTCAGCATGATATCTGATCATATGGAATTTATTCCATATGATATCCTACTCACAGTAGGACCCCTGTATTACATATCCTAGCAGCCAATCTGTTTATTTAATCAGGAGTGGGGTGACAGAGTAACCTTGTCATATGATTCTTCAGAATTTGAGATTTTTTTCCCCAGAAACCAAAATTGATCTGAGTTGCAGGAAGGTCAAACATTCTTATTTTTAAAGGAACTCATTAGGAACTCACTTGTTCCTTTGCTATTGGCCAAAGTGTAGAAGGAAACATATGCATGACAAGTGATACCAGCTGCTGGAAAATGTGCACTCCTCAACAAGTCCCCTTACCATAGGGAAGAATGTATATTCTTTTTATCCTGACTTTGAAAAATGTTCATTGAATATACCTCCCAAAATACAGAGAAGTTAGATGTTTCAAATTTTCTAATGTCAGTTTTACTAGAAGTAGAATAGAGAAAATGGAAGCTGTTTAATATTGGTTGCCTTTCAAATGTGGAAATTACTGTTATCCACTGAGAAGTAAGTGTGGTGAGAAAAGCTGTTTTCAGTTCATAAAGTAGTGGTTATTATTTCATATTTTTATAGAGCCCTAAATGCACAGGGTGCTGACAATATTTGACATGGAGCCAAAGAAATCAAATTTCTGGTCCAAAGCAGGCAGAGTTCATATACAGATCCAATCCAAGACCAAACCAACAACTGAAAGTAAACACATGATAGCTCAGGGCCATTGCGAAGGGAGGGTGTTGGAGGAGAAATATTTTGGGTGTAGAAAGAAGGGATGGCTCTAAGGTATAATAAAATAATAAAGACATTTTGAATCAGGCCTAGGATCTCATGATGAATTATACATCATGATAATATTTTTAAGGAGCCTTTCACTTTTCCAGAAGAAAAAATAAATTTATTTCAGGAAAATAAATTTGATACCAAATGTACACATATATAATACATCACACAGTGGCACACAGATCCCTACATACAGTCTTCATGCTCATCAGTTATTCATCTGAAAGCCAGGAAAGCACCTTTATTTAAGTCACAGAGGTTACCTTTATCCTTAAGAAAAGGGCAAAATCTCTTTAAATGGTAGAGATTCTTTGGACCTTGCTAATAAATCAATCCAAGAATAGAGCACAGTGCTCACAACATGATCAATCAAAAGCCACACACAAAATGGAAAAATCTTTCAGAGCAGTGCCAGAGGCCTTATCACAATTGCTTCCTGACAGAAAGAGTGGATAAACAAGCTCTGGACAAGGCCAGTGGAAGACTGGTCCAGAGACCTCCTTTCTTGTTGCTCTAGGTATCAAAATAGGAAGTAAACAGTTCAGAAACAGTACTGAGAATCGCCTGGAGGAAGTGTTGCTTCCTCTCCCTGCACTTGCTGGTTTGCTTATCTCCCGTACTCTCAGCAAAGCCTTTTGCAGGCTGCCTGGGACCCCTTAGCAAAGACCATCTTTTCCCACCTGCCTCTGACCTATTGCCATTCAGCTGCCATAATACACCCTTCTACTCCCTCGCCAGCAAACTTGATAAGGAAATGAAGGAACAAACACAGCCCACCAATTTCTGCATGATGGATCCCCCAGAACAAACAAATAAAAAAAAAAAATACAGACATCTGGCTCATGGAAACATCTATCGTACGGTGGGAGAAAATGGGCACAGAGGCTGGGTAGCTTTACAGTACCACCCAAGCAGTGTCTCAGCATGACTGAACTACTTCATCAGGCTCCTCAGGACTAACCAATAAAGAGCACTAGAGCTTATTAACTGTCCTGCGTCGTGCTGGTTCTGACCAAAAAAAACATGTAAGCTTATTTTACGAGGAGCCTGGATTTGTGTTACCACCTATTGAATGATTTTTCATACACCATCATCACTGGTCTGACACCTCCATAATACTTTTTATGCATATATGGCCACAGAGCATTACTGCCTCTGGCTGCCCAAGTCCTTCTCCAAGCCAAAAAAAGCTCCTGTACCTGCACGGTCCCTTCTGCTAACGTTGCCAGCCTAGTTCTAATTCACATGAAGATGTTTGAAGGTCAGCCCTAGGAGTTCTGAAATTCATTGAAATTGTGATTTTTGAGATAAACCTGAATATTTTAAACTGGATGCAATTAATTTTTCAGGATTATCTCTGAGAAATAGGCTATCTTCCTGAGAGAACTACAACACCCATCTTAGCTTCTACTTTGGTCTTCAGTTCTCTAGCTTTTACAAAATGTTTGAGCCTGGACTGTCTTTCAGTGACTGATTACTTTGTGTCAACCTATGCCTTAAAACCACAATCTAGATTTTTAAAACACAATTATACTGGGCTTTTATTTGCATAAGGAAGGCATAGTGTCGGCTATGACACTTGTTCTGTGCTTTCTTTATGATCCAATTGAGTAAATACTCTTTTAACAAAATTTACCGAAGGATCATCCTCTGTGATAAAGAATCAGAGCCCATCATGCTTTGAAGGCAGAGATGGGAAGACCATTTCCACTGCCTTCTGAAGCGCACCCATGACAGGCAGTATCTGAAGTACTGCATTTACAATGTTGATCATAGAAATATTATTTTTCTGTGGTATTGCAGTGAACTAATTACATGTAACATCATATTAAGGAAGTCATTTTTATAGACCTTTATTTATGGGGAAATTTTCAGCCAAAATGTACATAGAAAAATTATTGATATTATTATTTGGTTGTAAAAGTAAAAACATGCTAAATGAAGGTGAATTTCATAAATGTTACTCTATGGGGGAACAAGAAAATTCATTTGGGTTGAATATTTAATTTCCTACATTGACTTGCTAAAAATGAATTCTTTCTTTACTATGTGTTATATTAATAGAAAAATATAGGAGCCCTCCAGTGGACAAACTTTATATCTTCCTGGAAGAAAACGGACCTGACTGGAAGGTAAATGATCTGAGCAGGGAGGAATAAAAGTCTTGAACATATGCCACCACTGAGGACTTTACAAATCCAGGTGTTCACCTCAGGTCTTTGAAATTACTACAAGGGATCAGGGACTAAGAAATACAATCAAAAGAAGAAAGTTCTTCTTTCAAGTCAACTTACAGACCCATCTTAAACATGCACATTATGAATCCATAAACCATGTTTCTGTATTTCTCTTCAACTGATTCCCATTCTTTCCATCAATAAAATAGAACCCATTTTCATCAGGATTAAACAATAAAACATGCATGTGGCAGTGTAATAGAATTTTGTCACACAAGTGATGGAAGAGTTGCATAGCAATACAGGGACCAGTAAGGGAGTCTGGTTAATGAAAGCAAGAAGCTGTCACCATCTTGATCTGGAAGATCAAATACATAACTACAACTAAATAACTAGAACTATTCCCAGATACATAATGGCATTCCTGTATTCCTTCACTTCACTTATGAGGATCAAATATGTAACTACAACTAAGAAACTAGAACTATTCCCAGATACATAATGGCATTCCTGTAGTCATATTCCTTTACTTTACATATGTCTCTTCTATATTCCGTCCTCTAGTGGCTATTTCATCAAGTGAAGAGGAAAGTGAATTTTGATAATTAATGGTTTATGAAATGACAACACTTTGTTCTCAGTGAATTAAAAAAATTTAATACATGAAACCATAATTTCCTAGAAGGATGCCATCAGTTGTATCTTTATAAAATCTTAGTGAGACATCTGAGAAAATATGAAAAATAATATATACTTCCATTTACTTCTACTCAAAATATAGAGTAACAGTTCTACATTGTTATCTATTTTTCTATCACTCTTTTGCAGGTTCAGATTACCACTACAAGTTTCTTTCACCTTGGGTAGAAATAACTTCAACCTCTTAATTAATGGTGTTGTCTCTTCTGGATTATGCTAAATGAAATAAGTCATAGGGGAAAAGAAATATCAGTGTTTTTTGTAGTTGGATGTGGGGAAACCAAATAAATGGTCAGGAAAAAGACAAAAGTTGCAAACTGAGTATAAATCTGAGGCATATACAGTGGGGAAGGTAAGTGGGAGGGGTCAAGAATAGAAGAGGGAAGAGCACAAATTCATGAGTACTATGATGGTGGGAGAACTACTGGAACTATACCTGAGGGTAGAAATCAAATGCTGTACAAAAATGAACAATGAAATAAGACAATAAATAAATTTAAAATAATAAAAAACAACTTTGGCCTTTCTTCCAGATTGGAATCTATTCTTCAATTTGCTATAGTTTCATATAGCACAAATTACCTTTTCTCATGAACAACCCAATAGTCGCTATCTACCCTACAAACATACCAATCCACAACCACTAATTATGTCAGTAGTCAGGTCTGTTGGAAAAGAGGGACAATCAAAATATGTTTCAGTATTCGATTTTAGTGTATGAGTTAAAATTGTAATGGGTTACTTTATTATAATGCAGTTAAATAGCATGATGTTTACAACTGAATTCCAATGAATCCAGTTGGGATTTCTACAAGGTCTCCACCCTGGAAATCCAGCTTGAATTCCTGTACTCAGGCCAGATTCCAAAAGACATCATAATTAGATCCCAGAAGAATAAATTGCAGCTGAAGAGGATGTCCCCTGCAGAATTATATGGGGAAAAGGCTGGCCAAAGTAATGTTCACATTCAAACAATTAGCCAGTTAATTGCACAAGGTGAATGGCGTCAGTATAATGATGGCTAAGTTCATGCTAGGATTAGGCTAATTAGGAAAAAAATTAGTGTATATTGAGGAAGAAAAACATAATGCTGGGGCAGCCCCCCATCAACATAGCATGTTTCACTTCCTTTTGCAATATTTGAGTGAAAGTTCATTGGATCAAATGTTTTAGAAGTCTTAAAACATAATGGGAAAAGTGACTGAGTGTAGGACATGATATATTGTGACAAATTCTGCTATAATCACACTGACCCTCACTTGAAAGCCTATTCATGACATTTAATTATAATTACCTGCAGTATAGTGAAAATACCAGGCCTTCTGCTATCATATGGTATTCTCGCCGCAAAATTATGAAACATAGGAAACACTGTGAGAAAGAGCTGGGTAAGAGATTTACCTTTATTGTGCTTTCTCTGCATTGGATTTTATGCCGGGTGAGGGGTGTGTGTGTGTGTGTGTGTGTGTGTGTGTGTGTGTGTGTGTGTGTGTGTGTGTTTTCTCATCTGTTACATTATTAACTTAAAATTTCACATCAACTAATTGGTTGTGGTATGCCAAGTCCTGTGAGATAACAAATAACTTCAGTTAATAGAAATTGTTGTCCAATATTAAAAGTAACACAATTTAAATGCTAGAAAGAAGCAATACATATTCTTGTATACTTATTCATTCTTTCAATATCTTTTCTACAATAAAAAAGCCTCATAGTTGCTATAGTAAAAGAAAAATCTAATATTATTTTAGTAAATTTGCAAGGAACTCAAATTTCATTCTGCTAGGTAAAATTTATTTTCCTTTCTTCATATAGATATCATAAACTTAGGTTTTAATTTCATTTTTCTATGCATATCTGAGCCGTGTCAACTAATTTAATGTAACTGTTGTTAAATCCATATAGAGGGAAGGAAGGAGGAAGAAGCAAAGAAGTGGAGAAGGGCAGGAGGGCAGGAGGGCAGAGGGAAGAAGGAAGGGAGAGAAGGAAGGAAGTGAGAAAAAAGGAAAGGAGGGAGGGAGGAAGGAAGGAAAGAAGGAAAGAAGGAAGGAGGAAGTATTCTAATAGGTCTTTAGCTTTTGAAGAAAGAATTGGATCACTGTATCCCTAAGGTGATGTTTGTAAAACAGTGTGTCTTCCCTCTTTTGGAGGTTGCAATCATAAAACTAAGAAGTTTCAAATTATTTGATGAAATATAACGCATTTAAAAATTTTGCTATGTCTCAGTAAATATTAAATGTTTTAAATGTAAAACAAAGAAGTATCAATTAAATAGAAATTATTGGTTGACAAAAATTCAGAAAATTACGATGGCCTTCTTCAATTTATATTGGTAAATAAACAGCTAACTCGGAATCAAAGTCAAAGGAATTTTAATAGGGCAAATCGTTAGACTTACTAAGATTTCTTTTGGTGGGTATGAACAATTTTATGGTCAGATAGTTACAAGTATTTGATTATGTAATCCCCTGAAAACTTATTAATAAAAATGAATTGATTTTTAAATCAATCAATATATGTAATAAATGAAATAAAAATATATTGCTTGTTTTATTCTATAAGATCGTAAGCTTTTTCAAGACGAATAGTATGCTTCCCAATTTTTCTATATAACCCCACCTAACCCACCACAGGTCTGGAAGGCTGTGTTAGGTGTGCAATAAATAAGTGTCAAGGAAACATGAGAAAAAATGCGCTATGCTAATTTTAATCAGAATATATTGACACAAGCCCAACAAGTGAATTCCTATCTTCCTAGTTAAAAATTTGGGAAAAATACATTTTCTACAGTACTGATGATGTATTTTTTCCAGAAATAGTTTTCATCAAATAAATTAGAATCTGAGAAAGTTATTTTTTGTCAATACTATACATATCTGCCTCTATAGTCCTAACATGACTGGAACTAAAAGTATAAAGATCTAGTAACAAATTATTATTAGCATTAAATTATATAAATCAGCAATAAGTCACAAATTATTATCAGTATTAGCCAAAATATTTTTAATAACAACAACCTCTTGGATTTGTAAATGAATCTATTCAATGCCTATAGGGTTAGCATCGCTCATTTAGATTACTCCCCTATCAAACAAAAAGGATAGCATCATTTCACTTTTATTGTTACTGCTTGACTAGAATACAGAGAGATTAAATAAAATCAGAAAGTAGTCAAAGCAATTTGAAAAAAATCTCGATTCTGGTCTTAAATTTACTTCTGATTCTACAGTCAAATTCAAAACATTCTAAATTAATATTTCTGTCTCCCAGAACAATGGCTATACTATGCTTATTGAATTTTGTATTTGATGTAAATCTAGTTAAGGTACAGAGTTGGACTGCCTTACCCCTACCTGAATCAATGATCAAATAAAATAACCACCAGTTAGCATGTGACTAATGAAATTCAGTCTCCTTATTTTTCAGTAATGTCAATGTACATAAGTTACAACGTAGAGGAAAAGTATTTCCTTTAAACTCAGACAAATTTTTTGCATTTTGTCACAACACCATAAAAACAGGCTGATTCCAGAATTGCTGGTTAATGAGTAGCTCTGACAAGAAGCATAACGTGTTTATTTCAGATTCCCAGAAATAAGCAATTTAAAAACTTACATTTATTTCTAAGTATATAATATAACAAAGAGGTCACAAATTGGTTCTAGATATCTTTTGATAAAAAAATATTAACAAATTATTCTGGGAACATTCATTCTTACTTCCTTTCAGGGAATAGGGCTTCTGTAGCAGTAGGATTTTTTAAAGCAACTTAAATGTCTTTCCTTCTATAAAGTCTCAATCTCTCTCTTCTCCTTCACTGCCCATACATATTAAGGGATTAATTTTTGGTAACAATATTTAGATTCAATATTCTAAGTGCTATTTCTCTCAACAAAATTTAAAAAATTGTTTCTCAAAATCTTTTAATGTTACTGTCTATCAAAACAATGTAGTCACAGAAAAAAACACTTAAAATATAGACAGAACAACTATTTCAAAATTAAAAATTGATCTTAATTAAGTTCAAAATTAAGAATTCAATCCTAAACTTAGTTTATATTCTTTTCTTTAGTTAAACTGATTTTCTGGGGCACCATTTTTTTGAATTGGTTCAATTTCTTTGCTCTTCCAACCTTAAGGGGAAACTGGAAAAGAATGGCAAACCACAACATACTTTTCAACCTAAGTGCTCAAAGACATAAGTGGATTACAAAAACATGCAATAATTACATAATGAAATATTACTTAGCTATTAAAAAAGAAAGATAAACCCTTGCCATTTGTAACAACATGAATGAATCTGGAGGGGATTATGCTAAGCAAAAAAGTCAAAAGATGAAAGAGAAATACCAGACATTACCATTTACAAGTGGAATATAAAGAAACAAAGTTCCAATAACAAGTCTAGAAATCTGTCTATAGAAGCTACCAAAGTAGAGGTGGGTGGGAGGAGCAAAGTGGGAGGGAGCACAATGGACCATGGTGGAGGATATGGGTGTCTTGGTGGTGGGTGTGAAATACAATACTGAAAGGGGAGATCCTATACCTCTAAATAATATACAATGTTATAAACAAATGTTACCTCAGAGGGGAAATTCAGGTTGACACTGGTAGACTTCAAGAAAATGTGATGTTAAAATCAATTTTCAAAAGATACATTAGAGTTAGCTAGAAGCTAGAAAAGGATGGTATTTGGAAGAGTAATATGAATGAAGATAATACAAATGAAAGAAGATAGTAAGCATATGGAGGTATGGGACAGCATAACAGATTCAGAAGATTATCCTTATGGCTAGAGCAAAGGATTCAGGTGGGGAATAGAATTGAAAGTGCAGAGGCAGGAAAGAGGTGGATAATGGGGGCCATAGATATTAAAATAAAATTAAACCTCATTCTATATATTTGTAAAAGCAATTGCCTGAGTCCAAGCAGTAAAGAAGGGAAGTGGCCTCATTATATTTATATTTTGAAAACAATGACAGTATAGAGGATAAATTTGTTAATAGAGGATTTGGAAGACAGAATGCAAAGGAAAGTAGTCACTGAAGTAATCTGGGTTCAAGTAGAGGGAATGTTTTGCATGTAAACCGTCAGTAGCAGGGAACATGGAAATGAAGAATTCTTCAGACAGATGAAAATAAAATGCAATGCACTAAATAATAAATGTACTGATAAAAAATGAAACAAAATGTACTGGACATATTGATGTCTGGAAACAGGAGGGGTGTGACTTGTGGGGTTCTGGTTCAACAATGGTGGCACTCTACACTAAGTTAGGGCATTATTTTTAACATTTTACTTGAAGGAATGGGTTCAAATTTAGACCTCTTTAGTCAAGTTCTACATGCCTATTAGACAGATTGAGATGTCTAGAAAATTTTTGGATAATACTAGATAAAAATGATTGAGCAGGTACTGTCTGCCTCTATTTCCTTCTGAAGAATTACACTGTATCAAAGAAGCAGGAGTTTGAATTCAGTATATCTGTGCTGGGGTCACAAAGAAGCATTTGTCACAATCTGTGAAGATTCTTATGTGGGAGACCACACTTGGAGAAAGGCTACCAACCTGAATATCTCAAAAATAAGGACAGGGACATGGAATATTTTTCTTTCTAATTTTGTAAAGCCCTTTTGAAAAGAAGAGCCTGGAATTCATTTACAATTGGCAAGAATAACTTTATATTTCTAAGAACCAAAGGCTAGTAGGAAAGGTCCTTTTGGACACTAAGTGATTCTTACCCAATTCCAACTTAATGAGATGTCTAAGTGAATATGAAACACATGGATTAAAATATGTGGGGCGTTTTTAAGAGAGGAGAAGAGCACTTGGCACAACTTCATGGGGATGTTTTAATGAAACCCAAGGTACTACAAATGTTCCACAAACCCAAAACATAACAATGTCTCCTGTTTTCTCAAGAACATGTTTTCCCACAAATCACGTGGGTGCTTATCCTAAAAGAGTACACATAGGTCAAGAAAGTCCATTTGATAGTTAGAGCTGGCATTTCAACATTGTTTGGATGGGCATATTTTCATTTAGTTTTCCTCCCATATTCTAAAGGGCAGTCATGAAACTCAAAAAGTTGAGTAAGAGGTGTATATATGTGTATAAATGCCAACTCTAACTAGTTTGTTGAGTTATTTCTTGATAGTTCAGTGATGAGCAAATTGTTGACCATCTCGTATTTGCTGTCTCAATGCCCTCTGTCATCTTTATGTCTTAAAGGATAAGAATAATCTAGCTGCTAAAAAGTTCATTGATAAAAACATTTTTTCCAACAGCAGTTTTACTGAAAATAACAAGACAAAACAAAAAAATCCCTCAGTATAAACATTCTATTAAGATTTCTAAATTGAGCAATGGCCTGGCAATAATACTAACCAATGAGAATGATCTCTTGTGTCATTTATTATTTTTCAGTTTGGCCATAAAAAACTTCAAATTCAAATAGATGAGGAAAACAAAAATGAATGTATATCACTGGGGCAACAGATACCCTGCTGGTATAAAAAGCTCACCATTTGTTTTATTATTAACTTGCAAGTTTCTCAAAAAAGAAATATTTTTATATACTATGAATATCAGTAATATGTCTACTTAACTTTATGTAATTTATTTTTCTTGATCAATTTGGAGTAAAAAGTTTACTTTGGAAAATCCACAATAAGAAAGTTCTACTTATGGGAAAATTTTCTTTGTTTTTGAAGGGTTCGACAAGTCCAAACCAAAAAGTCCTATCAATACTTTCCCAATGTTATGATTTGTAATTTTACCTCTATATAGATGAAACTTCATTAAAGTAGAACATCCCATTATTAATATTAAAATACATTAGCACCAAACTCTAATGTTGATAAATTTAACTTATGATATAGGAATCAAGTTCAACATCTTTTATGCTATCAGCTATGTATTACATGCCATTCTCTTATAAAATCACAAACCATGATTTTAATCATACTTGAAAATCAGATCAATCAAGGTTATTTAATCAAATAGAATTCATCACTCCTGGAAGAAATTTTGTGTTATCAGAGTCACCATTTACCCACAACATCAAGTTCAAACTACTTTATATGGAATAAGATCCTTCTGTGATGTCCCCTCTCCCTACTCTGCAGCCTTGTCTTTAACCTTCATGTTTAACTTTAAACTATGACCTAATATATTCTCATGTACACATACTCCCATCAGCCCCTTCTGTTACTATGACCCAACCTTGTCTAATTACTGGATCTAACCTATTTATCAGCTCATTTGAGATGCATATCCTATTGTAAACCCCATTCAACCTTACCAGAGTGCACCAACACTTTTGATAATAATGTACTTACCAACCTATTTTATAATTAATATTCATTTGTTAAAGCCTTTTCCTTACTAGACTAAGAACTTCCTGAGGATTAGACTTTATTTAAGGCTTGAATGTGAAGCATTGAACACAGTGACTGACAGTGGCTCTCAAAGAAACTTTTGTTGTGGAGGGAAGGAGGGAAAGACTGAAGGAAGGAAAGGAAAAAGGAAAAAAAGAACAGAGAAGAAAAGGATGAAGAAGAAGAATGAAAAGGATGGAGAGAGGAAGGGAAGGAAGAGAAAGGAGTGTTAAAGAAAGGAGAGAGGGACACGAAATAGCTGAGATCATCATAATGTGTGTGCATGTGTGTGGTGAAGCACATGAAGAAAGTTATCCAAGACAATTTTAAAACTAATAATCAACTTATACCAGTGGTCTCCTAAGGATTCAGATTATTGATATTGTTTCTCAAGCAGCAATCAGCAGAACTTAAACTACCAAGCCAAACTAATATCAATCTGATTTGCTACTGTGAAGTCCAAAGATTTTCTTTGAACAACTGAACAATTGCTATATTCAAGGCATTGGATGGGACACACATATGGTTAATCTTAGACCATGTTCATAATCAATAATGTGGTAGGAGACAAAGTAGGCTGATATCCACATATGTAGCATATAGGATCACATGGAGAAAAATACTAGAATTCACCTGCATGTGAGTTCACAACCAAGGAAAAAAGAAAAGAGCTTGAAGTTTAAGTCCTAGCCCTTCCACTTATTAATTAGATGGTTTGGGTGATTTCAGTTTAAAAAAACAAAAAACAAAAACTTAACCTGTCTCTCCAGTTTTATAAAATCAGAATGATCACAATAATAATATTCAATATTTAATAAATATCTACTATGTGCTGGATGCTCTACATATTTTAATTCATTCACTCATCAAAATAGCTATAATATAGGTACTGTTAAACATGCATTTGACAGATCAGGATGGCAAAACACTGAATAGTCAAGTTATTTTCCAAATGACATACAACTCTGTGTTGGGACTGGAATCCAGACTCAGGCAGACTAGCTCCAGAGGCTATGCTCAATAATGTCTGTTGAATACATTCAACAAGATTCCTATAAAAAAGAAATGGCCAAATACTTCATAATAAAACAACTGTTTTTAGCATCCTTGACTTGATTTCAGTTTAACGTTGCAAACCGTGGGAAGATATAACTATCATCAAACCTAACACAGGTGGTGCTTGAGATCATTATTTCAGGTTCCTAAGAAGACTCCTGTATAAGAACACAGGAAATACTGCATTTTAAATTAGTATTTATTATAAAAACTATTTCATGGTAAACAAATATCCCAAAGAAAACTTCACAAATAAATAAATATCTGAGTCCACCATGTTTCCCCTTGACTATTAATAAAGACAAAGATATGTGCTTCTCTTACAGCAGTCTTTCAAGAAAATATTGATACAGAAAGTATATATCTATCATAATTCAATTTTATTAATGGAAATATCCAATAATTGTATCTTAAATACAATATTTTTGGCTCCTATGTTTCACAATCATGAAATTATTGACCAATAACAGGAAAACTCACCCACTGTTGACAATCAAAATGGAAATAGAACAACTTTATTTATGAATTTAAATTGGTATCACAATCCATGAAACCAACTTAATGGCATGATTCAGCAAAATTTGGAAACTTGAATAAAAATAAAGCTAGGAAGTATTGTATGGTTCTAAAGTTTCAAGATTCCAAACAAAAGCCCTAAAAACTGACCTCATGCCATCATAGAACTCCAAGTTAGAATGGAATAAACTCTAAAGATAAATTTGTCAGTCCATCAATCTGGTGCTTTATTGGAACCACATGAGAACTTTATTTTTAAATATTTGGTTTGTAAAATAGAAAATTTAAACATACAGAAAAATTGAGAAGAGTTTATTCTTCACATAGATTCAACATTCATTTAGCATTTTGTCAATTGACCTTTCACGCTTTTCTGCATTCTTGTTTTTATTTATTTACTCTGCATCATTGCTATTTGCTGAGACATTTTAGGGGAAATTGCAGATATCATGTAAAATACACAGTGGAAACTATAGTCTGATACGAACATATTTCCCGCCACTTCAGGTCTTAGTTATTCTTTTTCCCACATCAGCTGAGCATTTTGATGATGAACAGTTCAACACTGAGTCCCCTTCTGAAATCATACATAGCCTGGAGGAACCCATTTAAAATAAACCTTAATCTGTGGTTTTGAGATTTAAAAGTTTCATTTTATTGACAAAATTTTGCTAAACAAAATATTTTCAGAGGTATATAATGGAAACCAAGTAGTTAAAACATTTTTTTCCTCAAACATATTAGTTTTTCTTTCTTTCTTTTTTTAGTTCCAGTAACATTGCACTCTAACATATACCATAGGTGTGCATCATCAAAAATAATGTATATATGATTTTGAATTCACCATTAAAAGTTCAACTCTATTTGCCATCATACAATTGACCTCTTTTATCCAATTTGCTCATTCTTGTTCATAGCCTCTTCCCAAGGGCAATACACATTTAGGTGATGAGAGACATGAGAACAGGATGAGGGATGATCTATGAGATAAAAAGAACACTTTATATCTCGTCTCACCCTCTCTGGCACACTAGAGGGTGGTCAATAGCCTGTCTCTTACTTGTGACAGTCTCCTAACCTAAAGAGGTTAGGTCTTATGGCTAATAAATAATGATATTCATCCCCAGAAATAGATTTCTATGTTATTGCCTGTATCCCTGCTGTTCGCTTTAGAATCATAAGCTTTAGAATCAAGTTTCACCTTTCCTACTAGATTATTGTAATTATTCCCTGTCAAACTATATAAAGATGTTCATAATTGCATTAAATCAAATCAATTCAGATTATGCTCTGTGGTCCCTCATCTATGAGTTGATTGTTCTCCAATTGTCATTAATCTTCTGTCTCATTTCTTCTTCATTCCACACGCCACTCCTAACAAGGTGACCAGTATCAATGTCCCCCACTTGTCTCAAATTCAGGACTAATTTTCTGATTTACAAATTTGCCTCAAAGCATTTGAGACTTCCTAAAAGAAGGACATCTCATTGTTAATGTTCATTAATGCACATAAAGCTCTAAACACCACAAGATCTTTGAGTTCTAGAATCATCTGTGTTATCAGCTGAGTTTCTCTGATGTCACAGCTCCACTTTCTACCTACTCTCACTCCCCCACTACCTAGGACTATTGATGTCTCATAAAATTCTTCAGAACTCAATTCCTGACAGTTCTTAAATAATCCAGTATAATTAGATTAATTCTAATGTTAAAAATAAACATAAGTAAAATAATAAAAAAATTTAAAAAATTTAACATTGATAGAATGTCACCATAAAAAAATCAATTCTCTTGTTGCATGTTTCCCCAGAGGGAAGCATTCAGGAGATCCAGGCTGCCTTAACAGGTGACCTGGGACCAACACTCTTGTCTCCACATTTCCACCAGGTAGATGGGCCAACCATACCCCTGGAGTCTCCACCCTCCCTTGCAGCCCCTTTCTGATTGGTGAGGGGACTGCCAGGCATATAGGAGGATCACCTCTTCTGGTTTACTCCATATCCTGTCAGTCCTCACCAGGAACAACTAAATCACTAATTCAAAAACAGACACACACGAAGATGGAGATAAGGAGAAAGAACTAAGACCTGGGACAAACAAACATTTTGAATCCTTAGGACACAGAGCTGTGAGACCAACTATAGTGACAAACTGTCTCAGAAATACACCCAGGTTTCCACAGATGGAAACAGAACTCCTGGTTCAGAGTTGCCTTCAGTGTGAGCTAGGCACCATCCCATTCCATGGGGAAAAGAAGGCCACAGAAAGGGGGCAGTAACCCCATGACCAGCCAAACCAACCATCCACCAGTACCTATTCTGATCAAGAAGTTTTTTATATGGACACTGGTTTGGAGAAACGCTCCTAATGCCAGACACCTGAACTATAAAGCAAAGAAGAAACAAAATGTGACAGAAACTGGGTTGGAGAAGACAATCAGTAAGGCAAAGAAAGATTCCAAACATGCAGGAACTGGCTACCCACAACAAAGATACACCTGGAAAACTAAGCACAGGCCACGGTGTCCGTGGAAAACATGCCTTCACCTGGGGAAAGGACATTGCTCTAGGAAAGAAAATGAAGGCTCTTATGGGCTAAAAATTGACCAACAATTGGCAATGAAAGAAGAGATGGAGTGACCAGAGGTGGGGACAAGGGTTGGGGAGGTGGGAGGAACACCCAAAAGACCATAACTAACTAACTAATTAACTAACTAACTAAATAAATAAATAAAAGAAAAAGAAAAGTAAACAAATCTTATATAATAATAAAAAACAAGAAAAAAATCCATTCCAATTTTTAACAATTGTGCTAATGCTATCCTTTATAGTAACTTTATTTTACTTCTCTAGATCAATTACAGATTCAATACAGAATCATACACTTTATTTAGTTGTATGTCAGTTTAGTCTCTTAGTTCCAAAAGTTCCTCAAATTTGCTGTTTCTGACACTGACATTTTTAAAGAACATAGATCAGTTATTTTGTAGAATGTTCTTCAATCTGGGTTGTCTAGTCTTATATTATTAAATTTGGTATTTATTCTTCATGATTCATGCAACTTTTCCTAATGCAACTTTTCCTAATTTGGAAATTATAAAAATAATTTCAAAAGTTCTGAAAAATTCTATTGTCTTTAAATTTCTTAGCAGTCATTTATTCCACAATAACTAAGTCAAAAGATCATAATGTAATACTTCTGAAGCATTTAAAACAATAGGTTCCAAATGTAAACTTATATCATTACTAAAGAGCATTTAACTGAAGCAATGATCAGATCAATAGTTATGCTTTCTGCGCAAATAGTTCTATTCATAATGGACAACAAAGATTGTACTCATGGCCTACTTCCCTGGCATCAGAATATCAAATTTCCTTTGATATTAATTATAAGCTACTTCCTGAATTAAAATTTTCAAAGTATGGAGTAACAATCTATAATTTATAAATCACATTTTTTGGGTAATGTGCCCAAACTGTATGCATTTTTATTTAATCTGCTCTGTAACTCCATGAGACATTACAGACCAACCATCCACCAGACCAACCAATCCACCCGTACCTATCCTGATCAAGAAACTTTTTATATGGACACTGGCTGAGAGAAACGCTCCTAATGCCAGACACCTGAACTGTAAACCAAAGAAGAAACAAAATGTGACAGAAACTGGGTTGGTGAAGACAACCAGTAAGGAGGAAGCACAGAAAGGATCCAAACATGTGGGAACTGGCTACCCACAACAAAGATAAACCTGGAAAATTAAGCACAGGGCACTATTCCCATTCTACTGGTGAACTAGAGTAGAGAAAGGGTAAATAACAGCAAAGTCAAGATTCAAGTAGAGCTATTCTATTCATTTTAATCACCTTATGCAATTTCTTTCCACAATGTACCCTTTTCCTACTCTAAGCTTCATAATTCAGATCCACAGCTATTGCTTAAAAATTCTGGGGTATCTATTCACATCTGTGTGCATAAATAATTCTTCAGTTGCCACTTGGTGATCTAGAATTCTGTTATATATTCTGAAGGACAGAGAAAAATGCCAGAAGCATATTAGCTTTCCAAGTAATGTGAAATCTTGATGTAAAAATATGTACAAATGTGTAGTGAAAACAAATCTATTATAAATAATTACTAAAATATTAAGTTGTACATGATAAATTGTATATGACTACCCTGCAGAAATTCAGAGAAGGAAACATGATTGCAATAATTACTGAAATATTATTGAGTGAATTGTCTCAAACAAAAATTTCAGTAATATGTCGCCAGTAATTTAATGATATTGATACTGAGAACAACTGATAGTGATGCAAAAACAAAAATGTTGTGATGAAAGGGGTCAGGGCTATTTAACTGATACTGCCATGTTAGGGAAATTAGAGATTTTGAGAAAAAAAGAAAAAAATTCAGACTCTGTTAATGGTTGATTTGTGTCCTTTGCTTCCTATATTTTATATGTTGAAATTCTCACACCAGCACCTAAGGTGTGGAGGTAGGGTCTTCATGGGTAGGGTCTTTAGAGGCAACCACGTTAAAATGAGGTTTCGAGAGTGAGTTTCAAGCTAATATGACTGATGCCTTTGTAAGAGGAAGGAATATGGACACAACCATGCAGAGGGACAAGTGATGACACAGGGAGTATCTTTAAGCCAAAGAGAGACCTGGAACAAATCCTTCCTTATAGCCCTCAGATGGAACTAACCTTACCCTACCACCATGCTCCTATTCCTAGTTCCTCTAGAACTATGAGGTAAAATACTTGTTTTTTAAGCCACCAAGTTTGTGATACTTTTTATGAAAGCTCTAGGAAACTGTTGGTGATTCTTCATCTGCAGTTTTTACTAAATAAAATGAATATGAGGATAATATATGCAATGCTGATTATTTCTTTAAGGATTTTTCTCTTAGACAAATTCCAACTAGACAATATAATGTCCAATATAATGTGTGGTGAATTGGAAAACCTCTTGAATGAAATCAGAGCCTTTAGTCCCAAAAGGGATAAAGTGAGTCATCACCATGGCCTGTGAATGAAAAATAAGTATTCTGAGAAAACACATGTAAAAAATGACACCCTGTGGATTAAATAAGGAAACACAAGTGAAGACAGATAAATTGGGTATTTCCTGTGAATCATTATAATTATTCTATAGTTGTAAGATTATAAAATTTTGCTATTATCTTTTCTTGATATGAGTATCACAGCTGTAGTTTTAACCATCAAGTATCATTTGCTTAACCAGTAACTTCATATAGTGATCCAATTCTAGCAGTAAAAATGATCTTGGGAGTACATTTTTAAGGGGGCATAAGAGATTTAATCTAAATGAGTAAACCTGTTATTTCTAGAAATATTTGATCATAAATTCTATTAAAACATCATTCAGCCAATTGCCTGCCTTTCAATCCAGTCTCTGTACTGCTATCTAACTTGTTTTTCTGATCTACAGATCCTCTCATTCCCTTTTCATGTCTGAAAACTACCACTAGTCTTCCACCACCTATTGGTTAAAGTCTGAAGACCTAAATCTGGCAGATGTTTTATAACTTCGTCTCAGGTCTATATTTTTAGTCATTTCCCCACTCCACCATCATATACTTATTTGTTAAAGAAATTTTGTTATTTTCCATTCTCCAAATGCTGTTCTTAAAACACTGTATGCCTGCCACTTACCTGTGCATATTATTATATAATATGTCCAGCTTTGTCATCAAATGGAAGCATCTATGGTAAAAAGCAAGGTCTTCCACATTTTCAGCATTCACTGACAAAACACAGGATCTCTTGTGTGGGGTGTCAATGACTATATCATATACCCATTACTGACATTTCCAGAGAAGCGTTCACTGAGCCCTAGCCAAGACAGTAATTCTCTTTCCTACACACTACACACTTTGTACCCTTTCCCTTCTTTGCTTTTCATCTTACTACTTATGAACACCAGACATATTACATATTTAACTTATTACATGTTTACATATTGTTATTATCTAGGATACCATTTTTATATACCCATCATTTGTCTCTTTTTCCACTTTTCCCTATTTCCTTTCTGTTCACATTTATCAAAATGTATCAAAGATGACTTCATATGAAGCAGAAAGACCAAATTTAGACTTTATCAGAATAGAAGAATCACCAGAATAAGAAGGCAAAATCCAAGATTAATCTGCTACTCTCCAGCATCTGACTGCCTTCCATTATTATAGTAAGTTATTCCTACCATCAAAGAATTCTGATGCAGATGCTATCCTGACTCCACACTCATCAACAACACCCTTTGCCACCAGACTAGCAAAGAGTTTCAAAGATTTTCAAATCTTTTGGGAGAGGTGTGAAGACAAGGGAGTGGGGAAAAAAAAAATAGTAGATTACAGTGGAAGACTGTGGGTGCCTTGGTGGTGGGAGCGCTACAGTAACTGCACCTAGGTGGTACATTCTATGCTTTCAAAATGCCAGTAAATACATAAAATAATGCATTTCAATACCAATAAATAAATAAAATTAAAATTTAAAAAAGATTATCAAATCTTCAAGCCACTGTAACCAAAATAAAAAAAATTTATTTTGACTAAAAATATTCTATTTTGAATAAAAAAGAATAAAAATATTCTTATAGAAATAGGATATTCTGTTTGTAACCAAATATAATAAAAAGAGCTTTACACACTCTTTTTGTAGTTCTTCCTATCACCATTCACACTCTTACACAATCCTAATTAGAGTTATAGTTTTATCTATATCAGCAGGAAGAAATGATTCAGAGGAGGAAATGAGGATTCTATTAGGTGAGCAGTCATCTCATTCCAATCCCTGAGACATTCTGTTTTCATTTTCCTATGACTCATGTTTCTTTCTTCCTGGCATCTTGTGTGTGAGGGTGAACCCTATGTTCCAAAAAAATGCTAAAAAAATGAAAATGCTAATACAAAACTCAGGAAAATTTGTGAGAAATTCAGGAAGGAAACGAGCCAATATTGGAAAGTCTAATTAGTTCAAACTGTTAACTGGGCAGTAGCCTCAATTAACAGAATCCATGTTTGTATTTTGAAAATGAAAACTCACCAAACAACAGATTTCAAAAAGATAGGCAAGTTTTACTAGTTCTGACCTAACACTATGGAAAATGATGTCCTCATATTAGTTATAGTGGAAAAACAAGATCAAACAAGACTAAAAATGTGCTGATCTAACAAGATATTTAATTGAATAGATAATGACCATGTATATAGCTAATGATCAAAGAAAAAAATTAAAGAATATTTATATAAGGGACCAGAGAATAGAATTTAATATTAGAAAGGAGGGGATTTATGATTTGGGGATCTTCAGTCACTAAACAAATAGCTAATGAGCCTCTGCAACAATGCAGACACCAATATAGGCCCTGGGTACAGTGTTTGGGGAAAAAAAGCATAATATTTCTCTGGGTACTGACTTTTCCATAAATATTACAAATGTAAAGGGTAAATTCCAGGAAAAGAGCAGGTATCAAAAGAGAAAACATCATCTAAACTATTTTAGACTGGATGGAATATGAGGAAGTCCTCTGCATGAAAATCACTTATAAACTGAGGCCTAAAGGAAAAGAATGTGGGAGTGGAGAGGAAAGAGTTCCAGGCAAAATTAATTTGGTTTGCAAGGCAATGAAATAGGTGTGGCTGAATAAAGTAAGAAAAAGAGAGGTGTTAGAAGTTGGAGAAGCAGGCAGTGATAACTTCATTGTATTTTCTTGTATACCATGAAAACAGTGTTTGAAGTCCTAAGAAGTTTGAAGACCTTTCAAAAGGTCAGTGATTAAGATTTTTACAAAAATCTCTGGTTGTGGGGCAGAGAAAGAACTCAAGACTGGCAAGAGTGGAAGCAGGGGGGAAAAGGGGATAAAAAGGGAGAGAGAGAGAGAAAATAGCTCAGCATAGCAGGGTGGCAATAAATTGGAAAAAAGTGAGGAATTAGAAATGCAGGAAAGAAGAAAAGTCAATGAAAATGTAAACCTGTAGATCGGTCTAAATGAACACTGGCTTCATAAATGTAGGAAAAATTAAAATTCACAAAGGTAAAGTAAGTAGATTGAAAACAGTGTGTTAATTTTTCTAAGAAGTAGTATAGTTTGGTAAAAGAGTAAAGGCATCAACTGATATTACAAGTAAAGAATTTAAGCTATAAGCTCTAGCATAACCAATAAAAGAAAGGTAAAAATATAAAAGTTCTAGATCAGTAGAGGAAAGAATGTAATAGTATAAATAAATCAGGGCAAGCACAGAACATAGACCAAGTGGGACAAATTGAAAATATATGGGAAGATACTATAAAAACGCAGGAATACACTAATAATTAAATGTGCTAATTAAAAATAATTATTTGAAATAAGCAAACTATATAGGTTTTTTGCAAGAGGCAAATCATAAATTATAATCATAATATTACAGAGACTAAAAAAGATCAAAAAAATTTCCATATCAAAGTTGAACAAATGCAAGCAATATTAAATTGATATCAAATTAGACATTAAGTCAATTATTACTAGAGATAAGAAAAACCCTTCATAAAATTAAAACATTCAATTTACAAATAAATTGCTACTCTTTTTTACATGTAAACCAAAAAAATATTCATTTAAACCTGATAAAAGACCTCAAGATGAATAAAGATAGAAAAGAGAAAGAGCAAGTAGACAAATCCACAGTAAAAGGAGAATTTTGTGCTTATGTCTAAATAACAGGAAAAAGAAGAAGCAAAAGATCATTAAGGAGACAGAAAATCTAAACTACTTAACTGAAATCTAACATCTGGAATAATGGTATACTAATTCATAAAACATATATTTTTTTAATACACTTGGGAGTTCTACTGACCATATGCTGGGAAGAAATAATCCTTAATGAATTTTAAGGATTATTTAATGTGACTGTAATTAAGTTAAATTCTATATAACCAATGGATCATGAAAATCAGAAAATATTTTTAAATAAATGGTAACACAAGCAAAAGCTGGAACAGTGCCTAGTGGGAAATGATGGCATTTTATTTAAAAAGAAAATGGAAACATAATAGGTAAGTATATATCCCAGCACAATAGGAAAAAAGAAGCAATAAATCACACAACAGAATAAAACAAAAAATTGACTAAATGTGAGGAATTATTGTTTAAATATGCAAGCAAAGACCCTTAAAACTTGAAGTTAGTGAATTGAGTTAAGATCAATTTTTGAAAATCAATTTTATATAATAAACAGAAAATTAAAATTCTAAAAGATATCATTTATACTTAATTATAAGACAAACTATTACATATGATATAGTCCTCTCATTTATTTCTCCTTCCCTCTATAACTTATACTAGTACCTGGATATTTAATCAAAACTTAAGGACTAGATGACAAAAGAAAAAACTCCTCCCTCCCTATTTTTTCCTTCCCTCTTTCCTTTCTTCCATCCCTCTTACCCTCCCTTCATTTTCATCTTCCTTCTTTCCATTTGTACTTCATTACTTTGCTCCAGGCAAGCTAATTAAACTTAAACCTCACAAACCCTTTGTAACAGATTGTCCAGTTTTCATTATTTGCTTCTCTAATGATACCTTCTCATTAATTCATGACTATTTTTTCTTAATAAATCATATTGCTATTTTCCTACTCAAGTAATGTCAATAACTTTATCTTATAGAATATTAGACACAGTCCCATATTAATATCTGAACTCTTACAAATCTGATTGTTTTTCCAAGCCTAAGTTTCGTAAACTTGTTCTCTTTTAAATCCACATTACTCTGCTTCCTCAGGGTCTCTACTAGTACTGAACTGCTTTTTTTTAATACTAAAGTAATTCCCATCTAGCTCTCAATATTTGGTTCAAGTCTCACCTCTCCTATATGGCATTTTTCTGATAATCAGGAAAAACAATTTTTTTAAACAGACAGTTATTACAACCGCTCAAGTTTGTGTTGGTCATTTCTGCATAAAAACACTTCACTATTTTGTTGGTTGTAGAAGTAAGGGCTAAACATCCAACTCTGGTGTAAATACATAGGAAAGGCTTTTAGAAAATTCATCAAGCTTTCTATTGTCACATTTCAACATGTCTTGAAGTAACGGATTATTCTTGTATTCTACATTTTAGCAAATAGGTATATTTTCTCATTGAATTTCCTGAAGAAAAAGTATTATTTGTGAAATTAGAGGTTTCATTTATTAATAGTCATGATATGCTTTGATTAGGAAGAAATTTATAAGGCAGTTTTATTAATAACATGTATGGCTAAGTGCAAGGATATGCCATTAAATGAGGGTGTGTAACAGTGGAATCTGTTAGATATTCAGGAAAATGGGCGTAAAGTAATTCATACAGTTAACTTTAGCAACTAGGATCTGTCATTCTCTGCTCAGATCTTCAGAGAATTGGAACTTGTTTCTGATAACTAAATAAATGTGAAAAATAGTTGAGAGGTGTACATAAGTAAACACAAGATTATTCTGGACTTAGAATAATAATCACAATTTTCATGATGTCAAGACTCAGATTTGTTTTAAGAAATGTTTAAGTGATTTATTAGTTTCGTTTAGTTTCAGCCTTTTCTTCCAAAAATGTTCTGAACCATAGCAAAGTAACTGGCTGGAACAAAGCAAGGCTAGGCCCATTGTTCCCATTACTTCAAAAGTTTTCTTGTTCAGAGTGCTGAAAAGTTAATATCTCCAGAGAAAACTAATCAGAAGCACAGCTGTTCAATAGGAATGGGAGGTTATGGAAAGCAGAGACTAAGGAATGAAAGCAGACAGAAATTATGGATGATTTTCCAATAGAGCGCTGCTTGAAAATGATGCCAGGAACATTTGGTGTACTGGTCAAGTGAGTGTCTAATGTCACTTATGACACTAGATCCCTACTAGACACTAGAAATCACAGTGGTGAGAATTTAGTACTTGGTCTTAGAGTTGGGGCTTGTCACTGAAGCTAAGTGATGATAAAATGTAGAGCGCAAGGTTCATTATGTTTGGTATCTGTCATACATAGGGAACAAATGAAGGATTCAAACGGTAAATAGGAGTAAAAATGTAGCACTAATGCATGAATCTCTAAGCAGACTGGTGATAATCTCCATTTTCCCCTGCCTACTCTCCAGTCCAAATCAGTGTTTGTGGTCCACACATAATCGACCTTGATGGGAGACTGACCCTGTGGGAGTATCTGGCCAAACACAGCTGCAAGAAATAAGTCTCATCATCTGGAAAAAGCTGTGATAGACAGGGGATTGGATGGGCTTCCAACGAAATAGTGGGCTCTTTGCTAGAAATTAGAACAGGCAGTGCACACAACAGGGGCCACCCCAACAAAGGGCAGTGATGACTGATGCAACTTGTCCTCTAAGACTATTCTCCCACATTCTTAGTGGGAAAGATGAGCCATTAAAGTCAAGTAATTATTTTCATAGATAAATCTCCATGCATATTTTTTGGAGAGGAAGATATTCTAACACAAAGTTGGCCCTACATAACTTTTGTGAATGTCAACACAATTCAAAGGTTGGAAAGTACAGAATAATCAGTGTAAGCCAACTCTATTGCTTAAATTCAGTCCTGTCCTCAGTTAACATCAGATCAACATCAAATGATCTCTAATTTCCTTTCTGGACTAATCATATAGTTTTTTTTATTAGTTTCAAGTAGAGTTAAAAAGTAAAGACCACTGAAAGAAAAAATGTCATCATCTCCAAAGCCAAAAGCAAGTGGGTAAAAATGTGTGAAGTAGGATAATCACTTTAAATTCGTCACAAGACAGAGTCTTTGTGTCTTACTCTGATGCTTCGAGAAAGGGAAATTGATAGCAGAGTCGATTTTCAAAGACAAAAACACAATTTTCTCTGCCAAAATGTTGTATGGAATGGGGACTATGAAGGGATGACAACAACAACACATATATAAGATAGATTTTAGATAAATGCATTTGAAAAAGAACTCTCTCCTCTTTGCAAAGGGGAAACTGGTTAGAGGGTAAGAGAGCTGAATTCCTAAGTTTAAGATCTTGGGCCGAAGTTCCAGTGTACAGTGATATCTGTGAAGGTAAGAATAGACTGAAAATAACTGAAAGGAGGAGAAAAAAATGTTGGTTAACAAACCGGGTTAACTTTATTCACCCAAGAAAAGTTTAAAACACGCATACATCAATTCAATTCAAAGCAATGATTGACTATCTAATACAAGTTCAATTTTGTGCTGGAGTAAAAACTTAAGTAAAATAAAGTGTATGTCAAAAATGTATAATTTTCAAGAAAAAAATGTAAATTTTATTATTCAAGATGGGCATACTCATTATGTCACCCTGCACATCCCCATCCAATTTCCCAATCTTTCTAGTCTTTCTTTTGCCTACTTAACTCTCTTACCTTTTCAAACTCACATCATAGGTGACACCCATCCAATAGTTTTCTCTAATACCAGTTCCATCTACAAAAAAGATGTCTTTGTTATATGCTCTGTGACTGGTAACACCCTAATGATATTGCTTACCATATTACACTCTAATCCTGTGTTTACCTGTTCTTCTCACTTTAAATTATGAGCTTTGAGAACATAGGAACTGCATTTAAAGCATCTTTGAATCCCAACAGTGGAATTTTTCTTCTTAGTGGTGACAAATTTATTGTTTGTTGCCTTGTTTCTTTTTAACAAGTTGTATTGTATGCAATACAGGTTGGGAATCAAGCCTGTCTCAATAAAAGAGAATGGCCAGTCATCCTCCACATAACTGACCTCAGCTCTCATCAAGCCATGATCAACATATGATAATTAAACTATCAAGTGAGAGAAAACAAAACTGTAGGGTCATTATAAACTCCTAAATAAATAAATACATACATACATAAATAAATAACTAAATAAATAAATAAATAAAGTGATCATAAACACCTATAAGATTTGCCTTACTGACTAATAATACCTCTTTATCTGCATGTAGGCATTGTCAGTCTCAGCAAGCAAAAAACCACAAGGGGAGAGACAAAGATGAAATTTATGAGATGGAAGTAGGTCATGTGCCTTGTGTCATGCACAGTTCCCCTGAGTAGTAAGTTCATTGCCTGACCCTAGAATTGATTCATCTTAAATAACTGAAGACCAAAATTAAACTTGCTCTTTACACCCCCAGTTTCATTTTTTAAAAATTTTCTTTTCATAGAAAAATACTTTAGACAGAAATAGGTGAATAGACAAACCACTTATTCTGTGATGTGCTACAGCAGCTATTTACCATGAATGAAAATGACAAAACATTCAAATAATGTTAAATATTCAAATAATGAATACATGTTCCTAACTTAAGATAATTCAACATATTCTACCAGAGTTTTATAAGCAGACTTTTGAAATAGTTTTATAAATGGGAAAAACTGTTTATTTTAATTACTTTATAATAAGCTAAAATATGGTATGAGTTCATACCACCCCACCTTTAAATAAAACTGAAACAAGAAAAAGACTGACTATGAACTATACAACCTTTCCCAAAATGTAGTTTGGCACAGTTAGAAAAGCATTTCTAGTATGTAATAAATCATACCAAATTGTTCTTTGGAGCAAAAATCAATATTTACTTGTCATTGTCAACATTTTATCATCAAGCAGCAATTTATTCTCTTCCCAGTTACTTCTTTCTAGCAATGCTTATTGTGCTGTCTGTTCCTTCTTAAAATTCATCCTCACTTTTTGCTTCAGAATGAAAATAGAAATATGGTACTTCACTTGCAGTAGCTCATAAGCAAATGGAAACACAGAGGATAAGAATAAAGTCAGTTCTGTGAAAAACATTTTTATAATCAAATATAAAATCACAGTTATGCAATTTATTTTCATTGAAGAAGTTAGAGAAAGAATACATGGTGAAAGAATACCAATACCCTGTATTGGTAACCTCTAGGTGAATCTAGAACTTTTGCAAAATAAAAAGCTAAAAAATACAAAATTATTTTTTTTGTTCCCTTATACTACATCCTACTTTGAAAGTCCTGAGTGAGCAGAGATTATATCCTTTGTCAACCGTCATTGCAAATGCTTAGTTAAAATACCGGGCTTGTAAGCTTCAGCCTATGAAGCAGCCGGGGCTAGGGATCGCGGTTCGAGTCCAGCCTTGGGCCATCGCGAGACCTAGTTCCAAAAAAAAAAAAAAAAAAATAGGCGTGGTGGTGCGCACCTGTCATCCCAGCTACCTGGGAAACTGAGGCTGGGGATTGCTTGAGTCTGAGGTACCCCGGGCAACAAGAGCCTGCGGTTCCACAGGCAAAAATAGCAAGACCTAGTCTCAAAAAAACAAAACAAAAAAAAGCAAATGCTTATTTAAAAATGCAAGGATCTACATCTACATTATACATTTAGGATTCTATAGTCCACGTGACTGTTGACTAGAGAAAAGAATGCATAATGAATAACAGACATAACAGTACCTTTAGTCACTTGCCAAAGAAAAAAGTAACTATAATCTGTACTGACAGAATTATTAGTCATCTTCAGAAATTCCATCAGTGGGATTACAATGAATAATAAGGGATCATTCCAGGGCCAATTGGGAGAAACTTTGATATAACCTTGGGAATAAAGAATTCTGTCTTACCATGGGGAGTTTCTAAACTACAGTCATTCTGGGCCATATTTGTGAGTTAGCAGATATGCCTTCCCTGAAATTTTAAGCTACATATGAGGTTAGTAAACAAATAGGTTATATTAGTCCAGGACAGAAATAAAATATTAAATGTGCTTATTATTAATAATTGTGTTAGATGTTTTCCCTAAAATGTCTGAAAATAAACAACGAGTTTTTTCTCCTCTTCCTCTAGCAGTTCTCTCATCATTTGTAATATGTAGCTTTCCAGTACCTAGAACTCGGCATCTTTTTTTTCTTCTTAATTCTGTAATCCTTCAAGGTTCCCACAGTAAACTGGTACTCTCAAGCTAGAATAAATTTAGAATGACTTATTTATAAAGAGACTATGTATAAGGGTGTGGAAGGGCATGGGGGTAGTAACTGGATAACTAGGAGTTACTGATACCAAAAAAATTGTCCTAGCTGCAAAGGAAGGAGAGTGAGACAACCAGAATCTAGGAAGGCAGTACCTCACATCAGATGATTGTCTTTGAATGGATGCACTCATTTATTTTAGCTAAAGTAAAACTTTACAAACAATACAAAAACTGCCAATGCATCCAGAAAACAGAAGGCCAGAGTATACCTGTCAAACCTCCAGGCATGAAAGCAGGAAGGAGGTAGGTGTGGATAGGAAGAGGCATATTTCTGGGTGAACAGAAGCTCCCCAGCACACCGTGATACCTCATAAGCAGCATGTTGAGTTGAGTCTTGTTTTCATGAGAGTAGAAATGAAGAAAGTAATTTAAATCATCAAATATGAAGAAAAATTTTCAAATGGAATTTATACTGTTCATGGGTATTCCTAATATACCCATACTTTCAGGCACACAAGATAACCTTCAAGTCATTAGCTAATGTTTTGGGGAAAACATTTTAAAATTAGTACAAATAAAGTAAGTTCATATGTATATGTCTATATATATGTAAACTATATATGCATATATAACTTTTAAGTATATATGCATAATTATTTGCATAAACAAATGATCTTTCAACTATTGAGTCACTAAACTCTGATAGTACCATGAAGAATTAAGAATTCCCTAAATACATTCTATGTAAAAAAAGTCCCTTTTCTCATATGTCATATTCTAAAGAAGTAGATGGGGAAGGAAGTAAGAAAAAATGAAAAGGTCCAAGGACTAGATTCCAAATCACACACCATCCCCATAGAAATGACTGTCTTAATATTAATAAAAATACCAATATTTTCCCATTTGCAAATACAAACCAACTTTTCAGGAAGAATTGAGAAGATATGGGGAGAGTCATTTGTTTATTAAATACTTGTTATTTAGTAACCAGCTCATCGTGAAAGCCCCCAAATATATTTATTCAATTCATACATGAATCAGTATCATTTTCCTCAAACCACCAATAGTCACAATAAACATTCATCTATTTGTCTATTTACTTTGAAACATTTTGCATTTGCTCAAGATAAAATATTTGAAATAAGTTAGTAGAATCTAGTTCATTGCCCTCTCCAGCACTGTGCTTCCAAATGGAGATTTAATAAATGCATGCTGAAAGAAAAAATGAGTAACAGCAATATTCACCAACTTTGAGTTCCTCTGACATTTACAGATTATGTCCCACCACAAGGGACACAAGGGACCCAGTATTTGATGGGATTAAAATACTCACAGCTTTGTGTCAACTGCTTTATTCTGCTTTCAAAAGTTAACTTTGTGCTTTAAAACAGTGATGTGATGGGGAAACAGTCAAATGGCCACTGATTGGAGGTAATCTACAGCATAAAATTGGCACCAGAAACTGCATGAATGAAAACTATGAAACTTCATTCTTACTACTGTGTAATGAAAAAGGCAATACATTCAACATGAAGACCACAAAGGGTGCTCTTATTAAGACCTCTTCAAAAATATGTGTGTAAAAGGTAATTGAAACGCTTCTAGGCTTGCCTGAGGAGAAAACAAATAAATATGTGGACCACAATCAAATATTGCACTGAACAGCTGTCTCCCAACATCTGGAGAAGGAAAGCTAAGTGTCACCTAAGTAGAATCCAACTTCCAGAAGCAGAAAGTCTAAATACAAAGCTGAAAGTCTATCTGGGTGCTTGGTTTAAAGTGGTCTCAGGATACCCTGGCTAATAGCAACTGACCTCAGGGTTGAGCATGTGGCTGTTAATTACAAACTCATGTTAGGGAGACTTCTGCAGTCTGATCATATCAAATGTTTGCAAATTCCTATCTGGTGGGAATGTTAGAGAAGAAGAGTTAAAGCAGGGAGATGACCAAACTCACAAATAAGAAAAGTACGTGTCTGCCTATCAGATTAAAATGATTTCTCAGATGGAAAGGATTCCCTAAATCTGGTCAGATTATTAAACTGGAATAAAAAAATTCCAGTTACTTATTTTAGGCAGGCAAGACAGAGTGTTAAAGACTGTCAAAATCTCACTGCCACTTTCGCATAGCCCTCAAATTCTTTGCTTCAAGGTGACTGGTTTTGTGTGTGTGTGCCTCTCTCTTCCCCAGGTACAGATAGAGTGTACAGCCCCAATTTCTGGGGAACACAGGGGTCTCATGAGAGGCCATTCAGCAGCAATGTACCTAAGACATGGAAGTCAGTGTATCTTGCATTTCTATTTTCACATCTCTCGTAACTTTGATGAAGTTTGATTAAAATGGACATTATGGACAGTGATTAATTTAGAAAGGATGCAGCCATAGGGCCATGTGAGAGTGAAAAGAGAGAAATTCTATCCTTTTGGGGATAAAATGATGAAACTATAGTTACATTGATACAACTTTAACACCTTTTGTGCATCTGCTGATAGGATGCCTTCTTTCTTCTTGTCACCCAACTCCCTGAATTATCTCCCTTCCATTCACCAACACTTAAATAACAGAGAAGAAAGTTTATGGAAATTCCCTTCATATCTAGCTATAGCTTTGATTATAGCATCCATAAAAACTCTATGCTTCAGTAAGAAGAGTTAGTCTTGACACAGATACAAATTGAAATGATTTGGGATTCCAGGTTACAAGTATGCATGCTTAAGCTCAGTGATAATCACCATGGGGATTTTAATTCTCTATGGCTGATTAGTTAGAGAGTTCCAGTGAGACCGAGGTCATGGTTTTCAGTACTTTACAAACCAAATCTGGATTAGATTAATTCCATGACCTCAGACTTTACTAGCAATTTCACAAATTGTACCAGAGATAATGGGCAAACTCACATTGGTTAATTCCTCAAAACATAAAACATTCCAAAAAGACTAGATTTATAGTAAAAAATATTAAGTTAAGATTTTGATTCTAGATTCTAGTTATGTGAGTTTTCACAAATCACTTGATTTTTCATGAGGTTTAGCTGCCTCATCTGCAAAATGAATAATTAAAATATCTTGTTTGACAGGTTTGTTACACATACCAAGTGAGTCAAGTAAATGGAAACACTTGATAAAATTGTGCTCTACTATCCAATAATTGCTGTGTAAATATAATTATTGTTGAGAAACTAGCTGATTGAACATTATCTTAGAAGGGGGAAAAAGCACACTATGAATTTGCATAAAGTACCACCCTAAATATTTAAATATTTGCTGAACTAAAAAAAAATAAAGCTATGGAGGGGTATTTCTGTACTTTCAAGCAGAAAATTCTTTTGCAAGTGAATTTATTAGCCACATGGTTTTCCAAGAGGTGTTCCTGCAGAAGCCTGTTGATCCCTGAAAAGTCAGATACTCAGAGTAAAGGGAAAAGAGTAGGTAGAATTCCAGAAAACTTACCTGATTTTAATCAGAGTATATCTTGGTAGAAACAAGGCTTTCAAATTTACAATTTCTTACAACCAACAAATTCAGCTCCTCCTTATTTTGTGTGTCTTTATATTCAGATCCTGGGGTGAATCTCTGATGCATTCCATAATATCTTTGGTACATCTCTCTTAAAACTTAAAAGTTAATATCCTGGACATTAGGATGTTACTAAACAGCCTAAATCTCAGACAGTCCTAAAGCTGGTCATCAATGTGAAAAATAAATATGCAGAACTGCTAGAGATTGTACATTGATTCAATGGTTGCCACCAAATATCTCCACAACTTCTGGAGACACCAATGAAAAGGGTGCTGCTGTTATTTCTTGTTTTTCTGGGTGTGGTACATCATGTGCTAGTAGACTGTCTTAGGAGGCTGATTGGACTAGTAGGAGAGCACTGGTAGGAAAACAAGCAAAATGGGGTACATAATTAAACTTACAAAAGGGAGCAGCTGGCCCTGCAAACCTAGCTACTCTTAGGTTTTAGGTTCGTCCCAGCCTACACAAGCATTAGCAAGACTACACTACCTTAAAAAAGGAGGCAAAAACAGGTTTATTTATTAAAAGAGTAAAACAAACAAAAGTCACTGATTGAGGGATTCAAGGGAACCCTTTGGCAATCTTACCAACCAGTCCAGTCTCTAGTCCATAAAGCTACACATGGCCTTCAGCCAAGTGCTCCCTCAAAATGGCAACTGCACAGCTGAAAGCATTCTTTCAGTTTCAACTCTGAAGTGGCCTGAAATCAGCAAGACTCACTGGATACAACAGCAGCAACAACTTCATATGTCTCATGATGAAAACAGCAACACAGCAATTTCTCTTCAGTTCTCTAGATAATGGCCAAGCCTCTCAGTTTCTAAGTTAAACCAAATTCTCAAGTACCAAATTTTCAAGTCAACTTACACAAGTAATAAGTTTCTCCAACATGCTTCCTTAGGCTTCTCAGCAGCCTGGGCTAGGGCCTGGGCCTTGCCTTCTCCTACACCTCACAGCTGGCAGCTCCTGCCACTCTACTTCTTTGTGCTTCCCTCCCTCTACTCTCCACATGTTTTCTCTCAGTCTCCTCCATAATATCCTCAACCTCTTCTCTTGGGAGAAGGCTTAACTTCTCTTCTCCAAATCTCTGCCCACCAGGGTACAATGGCTGCTATTACAATGCAGCACCACCAGTGTTAGGGGCCATGGCCCCTCAATTTCACCATAGCTCCCTATCATGGGGACTCAGGGGAGCTCAAGCACAGCTCTGAGATCAGCTTATGTCATAGTCTTTGACAAGTCCTACATCTCCAGGATGTCTAAAAGGTGGATGGAGGCTCTTGTCAGGTCCAATAATTGTAGTTCTATCAGCTGTTTATTAATGGCGTCATTTATTCAAGCTACACTGGCAGAGGCTCCAAGAGGAAAAAATCTGCTTCAAGGCTAAATTTCATCCCATACACTGTGCAGTATGCAAAATGTGCTAAGATTTCATGGGCAATATTAAAACAGTCTGCTGATAGCATCAGAAATTTCTAAGATGGCTGTGGTTTACTGTGATGGAATGTGAAACACAACAGTCTATAATTTTCTCATAAACTATTAAGAATGGTTCTGCTTCTTAAAGGAAACACTGACTGCATTTAAAAAGATGTATAGGATGGTATCCTGTTAACCATATCTTTCATACATTAAAAAAGGCAGGGGGCAGTTATTTAGTTTCAAGAACACTTTCTTCTAAACTGATGCAGACTTTCATTAAAAAAATTAACATGGACGATGTATACCCAAATTTGCTTTTTCTTCTCAGGGTCAATGAACCCAAACCAAATGCTATTATAAAGATTTTGCTTTGCTATGTGCTTTATCTTAGACCTTCTATTTATATTCAGTCTGTTCCTATCAGTTTGTTTATTTAGATTTAGATACAACAGTCCTTTGCCTGCTTGTTCCTACTATTGCTTAGAACTCCTTTTTAAAAGTCAAATTGACGTCAGAACTCAAACTTCATCCATTTATTTATCTTTTGGCATCACATTCTGGGAGGTCAGTATTTGGTCACAGTCTTCATTTCATATGACATGCACTATTTGTTGCCTATGAATCTGATCTAAATAACCTAATGTTGCATATGCACTATTTGTCACCTATGAATCTGATATAAATAACCCAGTCTTGGGAATTAGACTAAGGAAGTCATTTAGTTTACAAAATACAGAACTTATACACAGGCCCAGCTCACAGGAACTAACACTGCCCTTTACTTATTCTTCCCAGTCCCACAGAGCTGACCAAGGGAAAAAGAGAAATTATAATGCAATCTGTTGTAGGAGGTAACTTTACTCACGAAGACCATTCCTCACTGCCTGTAACTAAGCCTTTGTATCTTGCAGCCTTTTGTGTCCAAGGGTTTTAGGTTCTTCAGGAACTTCCTTTTTTTTTTTTTTGTGGATGAATTTCATTGCTTAATTAAAATAATTTTCATTGATTCTATATATATGTATTTTTACATTGTTGTATATCACAAATTTTTCCCACCACGTCATTCATGAACCATCGTCCTATTCACTTGTCTTCTTCCCTTCCCTGAATCCCCCCTTAATTTCTCCCCTCCCTTTCTGTATGCTTCAGCTCAGTTATCAGTTTGCTAATTTAAACTTTTTCTTGTCATTTTGTTTGTTTCCCCTCTATCCCACATACAAATGAGACCATCTGGTATTTATCTTTTTTCTTTGGTTTATTTCAGCTAGCCAAAATAATTCCTTCTAACTCCATCATCTTGCTGCAAATGACATGAACTTGTCTTTTTTATTGCTGAATTATGCTCTACTATGTAAATATACCACAACTTTTTGATCCATTTATCATTTTGGGGGCATTTGGGTTGTTTCCACGTCTTGCTTATTATAAACAGTACTGTGATAAACATAGGAGTGCAAATTTCACTTTGAATTAGTATTTTAATATCCTTTGGGTAGATTCCCAGAAGAGGGATTGCTGGATCAAATGGTAGCTCCATTTTAAGTAATTTGAGAGTCCTCCATGAACTTCTCTTTAATACAGATGACTGGATAAGGAATAAGCATGGGGAAGGTAGACCAGTGTAGTAGCTATAGAGTTGGAGTACTAAATAATCTGAAAAAAGACCTACACTGAGGCAGGAAATGAGAAATCACCAAAATTCAACATTGCCTATCTCATCATTTTGACCAATGACCAGTCCTCCTCATATTAGTTTTCCCTGCAAAATACAAATCCACTTGCCTTAAGTAAACAATAAAATTCTATTATCAAAGTGTAAACAAAATATCTTCAAATGATAGAAGTTGGACATGACTTAATTTCATCTACCGACTTAGCAATTTTCTGAAATGTCAGTAAAATTCATTGTATTCGTTTGCTGGAGATGTCCCATAAACTTCAACCATCAAAAATAATTAAGAAAATCTGAATGGTGGCTACTTATAACCATTTTCTTTCTGACCCTGTTTATCAAAGTGCATCAGTCAACCCCCACAGATAATCAATATTTCCAAGCCTTCAACCCCCATACATTTTATCAAAGTTGACCTGCCTGAGAAAATGCCTGCAGTATTCTTCCATAATCTTTTACTTTACAATAGATGGGAAGCAAATTTTTCACCTATTTAGAATTTTACTATGGTTCATGATCCATGACTATCAAAACACTGAAAAGGAATATTTTCAATATCTGCATTAGTGTGGTTATTGTAACTTTATTTTTTTGTCTGATGACACTGTAGAAGTAATTTTGATGAGAGAGGCAAACAAGCAGAAAGAGGCAAATTAATTTAGAAGAACAGATATGAGAAGAGGGTTATAAAAGGGAAAAGGAGAGCACTAAAGCATAGTGGGAATCCCTGACCCATGGGCCGGGAAAGAGCAAGGAAGCGCAAAATGGCATTATATCTCAAGAATTTTATACCTTTTTACCCCTTAATTGTTCCAAAATCCCATCAGTTGCTCTTTGATTGGGTGATGCCATTGTGCCAAGGCTCAGTGTCAGTTTTCAACCCCTGGAATTAACCTTGTCTTTGCCCGGAAATGTTCCATTAGCTCCTCATTTTTTTTATACAAAAAGTGCTGGGTTAGTTGTTTTGAATTTGGTTCTGTTGAATAGCTGATACATACATTAATAATAGCCATAAAGGGGGGGGGCAGTTACTTCCCTGTTGCTTTAGCATTGTAAATTTCAAGGAGGACATACCAAGGTGTGGTAAGAGTCTTCAGTAGAATAGATAGTTTTATTTCAAAAGATAAAAGGGAAGGAAGAAGAAAAACTAAGTTTTTGTGATGTGAGCTGAATGACAGGACTCCCTTCTGAGTTCTGTCTGAGTGGGTAAAGAGGGTTAGAAGGGTATAGCAAGAGCTTAAAAGAAAAATAAGGGGTTCAACCATTTTGGAAGAAGAATGTGAGCCTAGCCACATGGCTGAAGGTAACCTGGGCCCATGGCTTAGGGCCTAGGCTGGTGAACTCATAGCCTCAGCATGCACAAGTTGAATGTGTGTGAAGGAGTCTGAATTCTTTGTTAGAGTTTGTCATATCTGGTTGACTCAGATGATTTTGAAGCAGCCATGAGCTAGGCCTGAGTAAATGAACTTTGTTGGTTTTGTATCTTGGATTTTTTCTACTGCTTAAAGTCAAAAGGAGAAAAAGAAAAACATCATGCCTTTGACTATATGTTTGGAGGAAGTTGGAACTTGCCAAAGGAAGAAAAGAAGGATGCCCTGTGTTTAGAAGACATGCTGTTGATCTCATTGATTGAACATGTGGTGAGGTGAACAGAGACAAGACAGTTTTCAACAATGGTGGGTTAGTGGGGTTTTTTCATGTTCATCTTGTAGTATATATATATATATATATATATATATATATAGGTAATCACTTTCTTTTTAGAAATAGTTTGAACACTTTTCTCTGGCTTGGAAATTATAGTAAACACTGCAGGTGGCAGTGAGCCCTTAAAAAAGTAGACATAAAATTTTTTTTCTTTGACCTGGAAGATAGAGAGCTTGGGGCAAGTAGCAGGTATTTGAGTATAAAATGTAAGTAATCTGTGGAAGCTTAAAGGTTAACACAGGCTCTTTCTTGGTTAGTATCACATTGCAAGGTATAGGGGCTTTTTCTTAATTTAGGAAAAGCTGGCAGGATAAGGATTTTTAGTAAAAAGAAAGCCTTTCCCCCTTTCCCAGCAACAGATACACAGTGAATATTGGGAGTTAACCATATGTGAACCATCTATTCACATCTCTCCTGACTGTGGCTGATTCAGCACATTCTATTGAATAGGTACAATCACATATCTATTCATAGCTCATGTTCCTTGTAAATGCCTGATATAAGTCTCTCAACTAGCAATCCAGCTGGTGCATAGTACCACCCTTATCAAGAAACATCTACCATACATCCCTTAAAGCTAGTTTACTAAACTAACATTGACAATCCATTGTATTAAAAGCATCAATAATCAATCTATAGCTATATCTATATATTTTGCCAAACCTGATAGACTTTATTTTCTAATTGTTTAAAAAACTATTTCAGCAGTCAAAATATTTGCATAATAGGTACTGTGCTTAAGGTAAACTAGTCCAATCACTATGGAAAGCGGTGTGGAGGAGGCTCAAACTAATGAAAATGAAACTACTATTTGACCCAGCAATTGCTCTTCTGGGAATCTACCGAAAGGAGACCTCAATGTGGGTACAAAGGGACACTTGTACTCAGATGTTTATGGCAGCACTATTTATAATTGCAAGGACATGGAAGCAACCCAAATGTCCCCAAACAGATGACAGTTGAAAAAGAGGTGGTATATATACAGAATGGAATAGTACTTATCAATTAAAAATGACAAATTTAACCAATTTATGATAACATGGGTACCTAGAAGAAATCATATTAGCAGAAACAAGTCAGAAAGAAAAAGCCAGAAACCAAATGGTTTCACTAATATATGGACAACCAAACAAAAGTACACAACTGGGGGGGGGGACCTGCTGGAGCAGCCACAGAGGGGAGGTGGTATGTGATCCCTGGGGATTACAAAGATGTGAAATGTATATATTTAAATAAATTATATAATGAAAAAATAAAATTGAAAAAAAAAGAGACTATGTCTCGCTATGTTGCCCAGTGTTGTCTTGAACCCATGGGCTCAAGTAATCCCCAGCCTCAGCCTTCCAGGTAATGGGGATTACAGACATGTGCCACCACGCCTGGCCTTCATACTTGAATTTTTTTAAGCCACATGATGCTTAGGTTGGGAAAAATCTTTATGTCCCATGTTGATTATGTATCTAAATTGTGTATCTAAATTGTGTTGATTGTGTAAATAAACAACAGCATGTTGATTTCAGTTTCTGCTTGTGTTGGGGGAAATACTCAGGAAAAAAAAAAAACCAGTTCTGTGCACTGGCTGAGTCAAAATGAGCAGTCCTCAGAGCTCTCTAAAATCACCACAGAAAGGTTCTCTGCTAGCTGTTTCACACACTTCCTTTTGGCTGCTGTTCACAACTTGAGTTGTTCCAGGACTCACAACCTTATGTCAGCAGCCCATCCTACCACTCACTGCCACCATTACACAAATCAACCTTCCCTACTTCATCAGTTCATTTCACTGTCTCTGGTGATGGATTACTTTTACAGGAATGTCCTAATAATTCCTCCAATCCCATATGTCATCTGAAGTGTGACTTTACTTCTCTTCCCATTAAGAATTTTTCCTCTTATGTGTGGTCATTGTAGCTCTCCCATCACTAAAGCACCCGTAGTCCTCTGCAATACTCCCTAGTTCTCACCCCATAACCTCTTTTTATCCCTCTCTCCTTCCCTGCAAATCTTTCCTTGATCTGGGGTAAGGATGCAACTTTCCTAAACACTCTGTTCCTCACATAAATTTACTCCCTTGAGCTAGGCCTGTCAACATGTCATCTGAGGTGCATGAGAAAACTCGGATGAAACCAGGGCATAAGACCCAAGGGATGATTACAATACAAGGCAGATAGGAATAATTCTATCTGTACAAAAGGATAGTTTTTGGTCTTCTGAAAGACTTCAGGATTATTTATTAAAAAAAAATCTTCCTTTCATGAAGAGATCCACAGGTTTTAAAACAACATAACTCCTATATTCTAAAATCATAATTTTCAACAAAATATACCATGGAAGGAAAGAATATTGGCTATATTTAAATCCAAATTATTTAAACAAATGTTAGAGACAATAGTACTGTCTAGCTTTTAGAATGGTAAGACATTACTTGTTTTTATAAATGCCCTTAGAAAATCAAATAGTGTCATCATTTTATGTAGGCACTGAAAGAAAATCTTTCTTTTTTATTCATATCAAAATATAGACTAAAAAATGGGTGAAGAGAGGGAAAACAGCTTTCCTAAAGTCACTTTGCTAAATACCAGGCTCAGGGTGTGGTTTTTTCTGATTTCTAAAACTTAGTGCTTTCCACAGTATCATCACTAATGAAAGAGAAGTAAGTAGGTTAAAAGTTGCCATCTTTTTATCAGAGATCTCTCGCCATCAAAAATCAATAATATTAAACACCAAATTAATCTTCAAATATCTTTAAATTAACTTTTCTTTCTTATCTTTATCTAAAGATTTCTAAGAATTTTATTTTAATCAAAAGTTTAAGAATTCTCACATGATTGCTATTGGTAATAAGGTAGTGAACAATGGATCAGATTTTCCAAAACAGAAAACCACTTTCTACTAGTATTACAGGTACTGAAAGATAAAAGATTCACCTGGACCTCCCAGGAAACTTACAAACTTTCATGGATAAATAAGTCCTGGAGGCCTAATATATACTATAATAGAGCCAATGATATAGTATCATAATCCTCAAACTTGCTAAGAAACTAGTTGTTAACTTTTACCCCACAAAAAAGAAATAGTTATGTGACACGATAAAGAAATACCTAAGGTAAAATGGCAGCATATCGCATACCTTAAATTTGTACAATACTGTAATAAGTCAGATATATTTTAATAAACAAGTTAGGTAGACAATAAGAGGTAGGCAATATGGGATACTGGTTAAAGAAATTAAATCAGTAATTGCTAACCTCTAAAAGAGAAAAGACCAAGCTCACATGAGATCTTTACACTGAGTTCTACCAAAAACTTAAGAATATTTATGAATTTTCTACAATCTCTTTCAGCACATAGAAGCTGAAAGAAAACTCCTGATTCATTCAATGAGGCCATAATTACCTGAAAATCATACAAAATCCATCACAAGGAAACTTCAGGGCAATAATTCTCATGAGTATAGATGGGAAAAATTTTCAGTGAAATATTAGTAAATTGAATTCAAAAGTATAAAGAAAATTATATAACACAATCAAGTGGAAATTATCCCAGACATATGACTGGATATTCAAAAATCAATTAACCCATAGCATCAATAGACTAAAACAGAAAAGTCACACAATCATATCTATAGATGCATGCCAAAAACAGTATTTGACAGGATCAATTATCCATTCATCATAATTTTTTTTCAATAGAGTTGGGATAGTGTCCTGATCCAAGGTATTAATTTTTCCACTTTACCTAGATCAGAACATGCGCCATAGTATTTTGTTGACTTTTTGGTGCCATATTAAATAGATGCTGAAAACTATCATCTATTCAGTTCCTAAAGTATGTAAGTCACAGGTTTTCAAACTTTGTTTCACAAGTAGAATCCCTTGGGGAGCTTTAAAAAAAAGTCCTGATGTCCAGGCTATACCCCATACCAATTAATCAGAACCGCAGGGGTAGGTATAGGATATAGACCACAGGCATTTTTTTTTTAAATCCTTGGGTGATGCTAACAGTGAAGTTTGGAAACCATGATAGTAGATTGTATCTCATGTTTCCACTGTTCTTTCCCTTCTTCTCCTCCTTTCCTTTTTCCTTTCTTCCTCCTTCACTTCCTTCCCTCCTTTCCCACTCCCCCTCTTTAGTTTTCCCTCCTCCCCTTCTTGCCCCTCTCCTTTCTCTTTTAACTTTAGACCATCCCCACAAAAAGATTTTTTTGAATTACCGTAATAGACTAAATAGGTTCCTGGAATCTATGTTTGCTTTATTTAAGTCTTTCTTCCTTTATCTACTTCCAGGGTAATCTGACTAAAATAGAAATTTGAGCAAATGAATTCCCTGATTAAAATATTTCAGTGACTACCCATAGTAATCATTCAGCATAAAGTTTAAACCCATTAAGCACACAACTTTGGTCTGGATCCTATCTAGAATCTAAAGATCCTTCTTTAGTCTTCTTTTCCATTAGCACAAGTTGCTTTACATTCACCTGAATGTGGCTATAGGTTTGATATTGTTCAACCCAAAAATCTTTCTACCTTCAAGTCACAATTTAAGTGACTCAGGAAACAGTCTTTACATATTTATTACATGTTCTATAGCATTCAGTGTATGCTTTCAATACATTATTAATCACATTAAACACCTTTTCCAAATACTTTAAACTCTTTGAATTTAACGTGTAATTCTTATCCCTTTTCAACTTTATACTTACAAAATACCCAGCACAGAGTAGGCTCTCACTTTGTGGGTTGAAGAGAGATATGAACAATGATAGCCATCACAACCACTTTATATGAATTGATCATGTATGTTTGCTCTATACAAAACGGACTTTCTTATGGGACATAGCAATTTCTAATTTCAAAACAAAGAGGCATTACATTTAGTTAACGAAGACCATTTAGAATAAAATAGTAAAAACTACAGGAAGCATATTTCTGCTTAATGCATACAAACTGTTTTTGCAAAGGTGATGGTTCCTATGAAACAGGATGCTCACTTTGAGATGAACAGGTCAGTTGGAATATATTTCTTTACAAGATGGAAGACAAAGAATTTCTAAAATTTCTTTTAACATTTTTTAAATGAACATTAGTAAACAAATTGCAAAGCATACTTTGGTTAGAGAAACTATTCTCCAAGAGGAGTAAAGATTAAAACACAAAAATTTGGCTAGAAAGAAAATCTAGTGTATATCTAGCACAAACATAAGGGCATCAACAGGTTTAGCAAAAGACACATAGTTATTCCATGCTGCCATGGAAATTACATAAATCTGGTGAAATTCTAAGAGCAAGTGGATCATAAGAAACAACTGCTCTTTATACTAACCTCATTACTTAAATCCTAAAAACCTCATGCTTTGATAATGACTATCAAATCAAATCAATTATATTCTAACTAACCTTTTACTCTCCAAAAATAGCCATTTCTTCTAATGAAGGAAAATGTAATAAATTACATTTAAAAAAGAGCAACTCAGTTACCCAGGCAGCTCCTGGTTGCCACCAGGAAGATCAGAAGAAGCTATTATTAGCAACTTGGGAAATACCATTAGGAACAACAGCAACCTTGGATATTTAAAAACTCAAATAGTTTTCATCTGTGTTTAAAGTCATAGCTAAACTTGTCCAAGTATTGAATATACAGAGAAAAGAGATAAATCAGATGCAAGATCGGTAAATAAGAGATAGGTGGAAATGGAACTCCTTAGAAAATAAGGGTGTAGATTCTGAGGAACTGGAAGTGGAAAATAGGGAGTACAGGGGTATTTTGACTAGAGGAAATTGCAGTTTACTTTTTCTCACTTATAAAGGTTGGCGTCTCAGATGACATTGAAGAAATGTCCTACCAAAGCAAAGAGGGGAGTTTCAACTCAAAAATGGGGCATTTCAGGTGATTCAATATTAGAAAGTATCACAGAACAGAGATCTGAAACCTCCAGGTGCTTATGCTTCTCCCCACATGTTGGCTTTACCTGACCTTCCCTTCATGGATTTGCACCAAGCCCCAGAATCTCTCTTCCAGGAAAACTTCTCCACTAAAGGCCAAAACTCCTACCATCTTCTGAAAAGTGTAACATTCTTGCACATTCACCAAAAAGTGTTTACAGATTTAACACAATCTGTTCTCAAAAGTGTGAAGAACAAATTCCCCTGAGATAGATGTAATCAGACTTCAGTGCCCTTTCCTTTTACACAAATTAAAATTCTTCAGAAATCACTCAAAACAGAATATTTTAGTACAAAAATTTGACTGTCTTCAACATTATTACCGAATTTTGTCACTGATGCTACTGTCTGCCCAGTGAAACTGTAAAACCTGTTATGTTTCCCCTTGTTGAAATGATAAATTGTCACAATCCATTCAAACATTTTTGGCAGAAACAATAAAAGACCTTTTTGATCTACCAGCTCTTACTCAAAGCATAATAACTATGAATGTACTTTTCCTCTAACAATATAGCTGATCTTCACAGAAAGTCTAATATTTCTATTAAATGAACAGTTTCCCAAACCTCAGTCCCTGCTACATCATTATTTAGCACTATGTCATTAATAGAATATTTTCTTTATATAGACTGAGTCTCTTTGCTCTCTGCTTCCAGTCACACATCCACCTTAATAAACTTCCATCAAAACCAAGGTCACAAGGAAAAAAAAGCTAGACAGAGAACATAAATAACATAAATTTCTGTTTAGACTTATGGCCTGGTTTCCATTATCTTTACATAGATTACTTTTGGCCCTGGTTAATTTTAAAATCTTTTGTTACAGGGTTTAGGGTATTTCTTAAAATATAAACATTTATGGTGAAGAAAAGCAGTCATACAATTTTACAGTCAAAACTCCTCCCTGGACATTATAAATGTGTTTATTACAAACGGAGATCCCCTGAGCACAAGGGGAAAGGCAAGGATACGATGCATATCACTAAAATATCTAAAGACAAACAACCCAGCTTGACATCACATTCACAACCGTTGCTTTACTGCTCTGGGACACAACTCCCCACACGTGATTTACTAATGAATGACCTTCCAATCTTATCATTTTCAAAGCCTTTTATGCCTCCAAACTACAATAGGACTCCAAGTTAGTTGAGGGTAAAATGAAAATTACGAGTAACTGAACTCTAACTGAACTCCAGAGCTGCTTCCCCTGTACTCTGTCCCTCTTAAAGACACTCTTTAACCACTGCCTTCAGTCACTGCCAAAGCTATTAAGCTAAACCTACACCATCTAGGCAATCTTGTTCCCCCAGAAACTGGGTTGGACAATTGTGTCCTGTTCTGCCTCAGCTCCCAGCATAACTCACTAACCATTAAACTGCTCCTCAATATCTCTTGAGGGGTAAGACCAGGCTGTAAGCAATGCAGAGTCAGTCTACTGGAAAGACTTGTGCTCAATAATCAGTAAATGGCTTGCAGCCAAAAGAGTAAAACAAGGGCCACAAACAGAGAGTGATTACATTCATAGATCATTTTTGTAGTTCATTTCAGCCTTTGCCCTCAAAGTTGTAAAAAAGCATATTTTAAAACCATCCAGGTCATGGTTGCTTTTATTCCTTCATTTAGAATGCTAGTTCCACACATTCAGATACTACTACAAGTTGTAAAATGCAAGATGTGCATATCTATCTATCTAATCTATCTATCTATCTATCTATCTATCTATCTATATTTCATTCCATATACACTTCAAAAGATCTTGGAGGTAAATGAAAACTGCACCATGTATGTTGATACAAAAATCTCCACTATGGAGTCTGTCGATTAAGTAAATGGTGACATCCTAAAGCAAAATAAAAAACAGTTGCAATGTACTGGGAAATAGAGCACTTTCCTCATCAAATAAACACAGATGCAATCTTATCCTGCTATAGAAAAGAAACTCCAAATATGTAATTATGCTTTAGAAATGGAAAAAAATAAAAGCCCAAATATCTAAGAGAAACAGATTCTTAACTGAATTCTGCATTCTATTTCCTTTCATGCATCATATTTTCCCCCTATCACTCTTAAACTCCCTTACAGAAAGCAATTATCATATCTGATTAGTCTGTGTGTGGAGTTTCAGTTTGTACTAGAGGCTTTTCAGGTGCTTTCTTTAAGAGGAGAATTTTCTTTGGTGGACCATCTGTTTGTTAGAGATCATTTTATCTATTTAGAAAAATATTGATAAAGATGTTAATGATTGGGGAAACTGGATGAGGAGTGAGAATTTACCATATTACTACTTCAATTTGAAAGTAAACCCAGTATTATTCTGAAATAGAAAGTGCATTGTTTCAAAGAAGAGTATTTAACCTTGTGAACCAAGCAGACCTAGGACCAATGTTAGTCTAACCTTATTAGACTGTGATAAAAGGCAGATTACATTTATTTTCCTTAAAATATGAAGCATTGATTCATTTCCTTTGCTAATAAGATTATTGTAATCATGTATTATTTAATAATTAAAATCCACTGGCATTAGCATGTAATAATGTATAGCATTTGCTACTTTGAAAATGTGTTGAGAAGGTCTAGTTAGTGGTTTCCACTAACTTGTCCAGGACTTCATGCAAAACCAGAACAATAGATAGTGACAAAGAATTTGGTCAGAAATTCCTCATATGCCTATAAATACCACTAGAATTGACACTTTTATCATGAACTCATTCACCATTCCTTCCAGAGATCCAGTTCCCCAACCTGCAGGCATAGAAAGCTCAAGAAGGCAGATAATTCTTCTAGTTTTAACTGGCACCACACTAGTTTTCCAAACCACTGGGCTAGCATTACAGTTTCTTTCCCTGTTAAATAAGGGATTTGGGTCAGATGCTCTAATAACTTCTCTGTAGGCAGTAGTATCTCATGGCAATGGCAGGACTCTTGGCTTCACCTCCCTTGTTCTGAGCTACAAGTCATCTTAAGTAATCTCTTGTAGGACAAGGGTGGGTCATGCCAATGACTGAAGAAAAGCAATGTAAAGAGTCAGGCCATTATGAGGAACAACATTTTCTTAGTGTTGGGAAATAAACAGTGTTGAGAACTTATTTTAGTTTTTATTTGGAGGGATCATATTCTACTCAATTCCTTCTCATCCTTCAAAATTTATTTGAAGCATCACAATTTAAAGGAATTCTCCTTAGTCCTTCATGACTAGGTTAACTCCCTCTCACATAAATTCTCATGGTCTGATACCTCCCTATATATATAATATTTTCAATCTGTACCAATTTTATATTTATTTGCATGTCTACTCAATTGATGTTTGTCTCTCCCTCCAAACCCTAAGTTTTATGAAAATAAGTATCATTTTAATCGCAGTTATAATGAAAATCAAAATCTTTAGTCTTCAAAATCTTGGTAACAAATCATTGTTAAGAAAAATGTTATGATTTTTTCTTATGATATAAAACTTTACAAGTGTGTGTGTGTTCAGTTGTTAGTTCTGCTTTTTTGCATGTTGCTTTGAGGAAAAGAAAATCACAGGATTGCATATAATCTTAATGGAGTTTGGTATAAAGAATTCTAGGGAAGGACTCCAAACAAACTAGGATTTAGGCTGCTATTCCAACACTAGCTGGATGCATCCATGTGCAAACAATGGAAACAATAGATTTTAGAGTTAGATAAAATTGGTTTTAAATCCCAACTCTGACAAATGTTCTTTGAAGAAATTACTCAATCTCTTTGAACACCAGCTTTCTTCTCTATAAAATGAGGCAAGTAAAAATGGATGAGTTGAAGTCTTAGCAGGAAAGAAATGGAAAACCCAAATAGGTTAATTGAGGAGAATGTCATAGAGAGATGACTAATAAAGGTGTGGGCAAGGTAAGAGAAATCATTAAGCAAAGTTGGAGCATCTCAGAGCATCCCAGAAGTCCCAAACAGGGAATCATAGCCTCCATCTCCCTCACCAACCTCAAGGTTGCTGGAAGAAGGAGAGAGAGTGAACCTATCCTAGACATTTATAGACAATGCCATGGCTAAGGCAAACGGGCTTTAATCAAACTTAGTCCCAGCTAACCAGTGGCTTGGTAAAGAAGGAGCAAGGAAGATACACACCAAGATACACACCTTTCTGCTTTTTGATCATTGGTTTGTGTCTCCCATAGGCAAAGGTGTTTGGGATGAGGTGGTACAGGAAAGTCAGTCTCATCACAGAGATGGAAAAGAATGGAGAGAAAACCTTAAGCACAAACAGAAGACCGAAAAAACATCGCCTAATATTTCACAGAATTGGAGAGCTGAAGTAATAATATACCTGGAGACACCCAGCACAAGAGCTGCCACACAGAAAACACTCAGTAAATGTATATGAGAATTCCCATTCCACCAAAACTTGACAGTGCCTTTATTTGCCAAGAATGAAATGAGAAAGTCCCCAACTACCAGCAAGCAGCCACATAGCTATTTGCATGCCCAGGGACCTGGGCCATCAGGGCCCCTTTTCCAGTGAGGAGCAAAGGCAGTGAGGAACCATGGTTAGGACCCCCATGCCAGAGAGTCTGGGTGGGGGTCCTGCATGGGGTTTTAGTCCTGTCCACCAGCAGGTGGCTGCATGGGGCAGATATCTGCCAGCCCAGAGGGCTGCAGCATGGTCTAGCCCAGCTCCCACCCCAAAGGGGCTTGGGATTGTGCCTGCTTGGCCATCTGGGCCATACCCACATGCCCAGAGGTACCAGCACATGAGTGGTAGGGAGACTGTAGTTCACCCCTTCTGTTTCACTCTCACTCCAGCTAGTCTTTAGGAGGAAGAAGAAAAGCACAAATAATACAAATACCATCATAGAATGGGTAAGGAGCCAGGTAAATATCCAGCCCACACATCTGAGCAGGACACAAGACATGGAATATCAAGGGACCCAGTGTATTCAGAACTGGAAAAACAACTACGGAGACAAGATGTCACTAATTCACACCTATGCACTTACCAGGACAGGAAGAGCCAAAGTCTCATTTCTGAGATGCCATCTAAGAGAGCAAGGTGCCCTTCCCCATTCCACATGAGAGGAAGACCACAGAGTTGGGGCGTTAGTCCCACAGCAAAGCAGCAAACTGAGGAAAAGGAGATGATCTACAGTGGTCATTCACAGATGCCAGTATCCACAGAGAAACTTCTTCACCGACACTGGTTGGGGGTGAGGTCCCCTAAACCAGACACCAGAAATACAAGGTAAAGAAACAGCAAAACAACAACACAGAGAAGGGAGTGGAGAAAACAGCCAGCAACAAGAAAACATCGACAGATCACAAATAAATATAAACTGGTTGCCCAACACTAGGTTAAGACTTAAAACCTACCAGCATGGTTTGCCTTGTCCCAAGAACACAGTCCCTCACCCAGTGAAAGGACACTGCCGCAGGAAAGAAAGAGATTAATGGACTTAAAACAGATTAACAAACAACAAAGAGGTCCCAGTGAAGAGGGGCCGTCAGAGGGTGGGGGAGGTATCCCAATAACCATTTACCAAGGTTGTGATTTAAAAAATTAAAATAAAATAAATAAATAAAGATAAAATAAAATAAATGAGAAAGCTGAAATCCCAGGGAACTCCAGTTTCCTTAAAACTCGAATTCTACAAATATGCCCCAATTCCTCTGACTTTTATGAAAAAATAATAGTCAATTCATCCTTGTGTCAGAAGTCTCCATTTTGCTATTTAAGAATATTTGAATTATCTGAACTCTTGGTATATTATGGATATTAACTCTGTTGCATATATGCTTTGTTACAAATATGTACAAATATTTTCTTCTATCCAGTAGGGTATCTTTTAATTTTAATGATAGCTTCTTTTGGTTTAATAACAAAGATCCACAAGGAACTCACACAACTAAACAAAAGAAAAACAAGAAGCACAATAAAAAAATGGGGAGGAGAACTAAAAAGACATCTTTCCAAAGAGGAAATACAAATGACCAACAGGCACATGAAAAATTGCTCAATGTCATTAGCAATAAGGGAAATGCAAATCAAAACCACAATGAGATACCACCTTACACCAGTAAGAATGGCCCACATCTATAATATGGGCAACAAGTGCTGGCGAGGATGTGAGAGAACACTCTTACACTGCTGGTGGGAATGTAAACTGGTCCAACCTCTATGGAAAGCTATGTGGAGGACCCTCAAATTAATGAAATGAAAATGGAACTACCATTTGACCCAGCAATCGAGCGATTCTGGGCATCTACATAAAGGAGACCTCAACACTTATACAAAGGGACACCTGTGCTCAGATGTTTATTGCAGCAGTATTTATAATTGCAAGGACATGAAAGCAAACAAAATGTCCCAAAACAGATGACTGGATGAAAAAGATATGGTATATATACACAATGGAATATTACTTATCAATTAAAAATGACAAATTGGACAATTTTATGATAACATGGATGGACTTAGAAGAAATCATATTAGCAGAAACAAGTCAAAAAAAAAAGATAGAAACCAAATGGTTTCACTATTATATGGGACATGAGAAAGCTAAAGAAAAAACCATGAAGAAAAGTCAAAACAAGTCAACAACCAAATTAAAGTAACAACTTGGGGGAGGGAGAGATTGGACAGGGTGGGAATGGTCGGGAGTGGGGGGTGAAACCCAGAGATCACAAAGATGTGAAATTTATATATAAATAAATTATTTAATATAAAAATAATAGCTTCTTTTATTGTATAGGTTTTAGTTTGATATTGTCTATTTGTTTATTTTTGTTTTTGTTCCCTTGTGGTTTCAGAGCCTACATTCAAGTCTTTAATGCATTTTGCATTAATTTTCATGTATGGTATGCAACAGTGTTCTAGTTTTGCTTTTGCTTTTTTTGTGCATGACTGTACGTTTTCCCCATCTCTTTTGTTGAAGAGATATCCCTTTCTCCATTGTATATTCTTGATCCTTTGTCATAGATTTACTGCCCATTAAAGTACGGGTTTATTGCTGCAGTCTCAATTCTATTCCATTGATCTGTGTAGGAGAAGGAGCTCTCTTTTGATTGTGGGAACATGAATGGTCCAACCCTAGTGGAAAATGAAGGTCACTCAAAATATTAAAACTGGGTCTGCAAAATGATACCAATCCTTGGTATCTATTGAAAGAACACAAAAAATATTTAAAGGGATATGTGCATTCATAGGTTCATTGCAGCACTATTTATGACAGTCAACTTATAGAAGCAACTTACGTGCTCAATAACAGAGAAAGTGATGTGGATAAAGATAGTAGATAGAATGGGTATATAAAAAAGATAAAGACATACATATACATGGACAGATCTAGAGAGGGATTATGCTACAAAAATCAGAGAAAGACAAATACTGTATATTTTCACTTGTACATGGAATATAAATGAAATGAAGCAAAGGGACAGGTAAAACTAAACCAAAATAAACTCTAGAAATGTGACTGCATTTAGACTAGTCTACCAGAGGGGAGAGAAGGGGACAAAGAGCAAAGAGAAGACCAGGGGTCTATGGTGCTGGCTTATAGATATATTAGTGTTGAGTATGGTGGTAATATACACTTAAAGAGGTATGGATCTATGTACCTAAATCACATACAGCATTGTAAATTGATGTTGCATCAATAACATTCATGTTTTCAAAAGAGTATTAGAGTAACTAATGTTTTTTGAGTATCCTCCAAAGAAACCCTCTAGAATTTATAGAAATCTTTTCTTTAGAAACCAAGAACGGAAAATGAGGGTACAGATACACAAATAATTCAACAAAGGTATCTCTGATAAAAGTCCTACAGTATCTTTCCCAATTCCATCAAAGTCTGTCTCTCCCTTAGCAATGCATTTTGACTCTAATGCGCTGACAGAAGCAGAATAACACAATGACTGAGTCAGGATGATTTATCCTAATGTATGGACATGAATCTAGAGTAGCATAATGGAATTTATTCTGCCTAAATAATTCAAGATGAGAAAACTAAAAGAAAAAGCAAGTCCAAATGTTTTTGGGGACAGAAAACAAAGAGAAAAGGAATAGTTTTATCCTAAGCTTTGGTCAAGAAAGTTTCTTTTCCATTAAAAATTAGTTTTATATAAAGGAGGGTAAAGTGTGTAGTTCTTAAATTTGTGTGTAGTGCTTAAATTCGTTTGTATTGTCTGGGATTGCATGTTTGTTCTCACAGTTTCCTATACAGAGGAGCCATTCTCATTTGTGACTGAAGCTCCCTCTAGGGAACGCTTCCTTCAACTCCCCACTCTTGCCACTCCCTTATAGTATCCAAAAACCAAGTTCCCACATTTCTTTACATTCTTTATTCAAACATCATCTTATCCACAATAGCTCCACTCCATCATAGTTTCTTTTTGACCTTAAAATTTCTTGACATTACTCATTGCCCAATATAAAATAAACAGTTTTTGCCTGTCTTTACGTACTTAAATTCCATAAAAATCAAGAAATGTATTGGTTTTGTTCCCTAGCGCCAATACCAGTCCCAGTAAATAAGGAAAATCAAAAAGTATCTTAAGTAAAGGGTGTCAAGGAAAAAGGATTCTGTGCATTTGATTAATACACAGTATGTTAATACATAGTAATACAAAGTATGACTATAGTACATGTGATAATATTTCTATTTTTCATTAATAGATTTTATTTTTATGCTTTTCTTTAATACTGACATTTTTTTCTTACTTTGTTGTAGTCCCATAGTTCTGTTAGGGGGTTGTGGCCCCCAATACTGGTGGTGCTGCATTAAAATAGCAGCTATTGTTCATTGGTGGGTGGAGACTTGGAGAAGAGAAGCCACACCTTCTCATGATAGGATTAGTATTAGGGAATTTAAAGAAGAGAGAAGGCACAGAACCAGGAACAAGGGGAAGAGAGCAAAGGAGCAGGGGGAAAGAAGGTGCGGAGAGCAGAGGAGCTGGGAGGTTGGAAGGCCTCAGAGCTCCCTCAGCCATGTGCAGCAGCAAAGCCCTTCCCTAGGCATATCTGTAACTGTATAGGCTTGTATAGAAACTTGTATAGAAACTTGTAACTGTATAGGCTGACTTGGAAATTCAGAACTTGAATAATTTTAAGACTGCGAAGCTTGGAAGTCTTCTGGAGAACTGAAGAGAATTTGTTCTGTTGCTGTTTTCAACGTGAGATGTCTGAAGTGCTTGTATCGAGTGAGTTTTGCTGATGCCAGGCCACTTTGGAGTTGGAGTTGAAAGAATGCTGGAGTTGTGCCTTTTGGAGAAGAACAGATGATGTCATCCTGCGTTTTTTTAATTGAATTTGAATCTCTTGCTTTCGGAGAAGGATTGACAACTCCATCTTGGCTTCTTCTTGCTTGGAGTGAGTGGAGCTGTGTCTTTGAAGAAGGAGTGGCGGTGCCATCTTACCTCCTTCATCTGGCTTAAGGTGGGGCAGCTGCCATTTTGTGGATGCACATGGCTGCTGCAGCCATGTGCTCTTTGGACTAGCGAATGGACTGTGTGATAAGATTACCAAAAGGGTTTTGTTGTACCCCCCAGTGACTCTTGTCAAATTTGTCTTTTAATAAGTAAATTTATTTTTGCCTCCCTCTTAAAGTTTATGTGGTCTTGCTACTGCTTGTGCAGGCTGGAAAGAACCTGGTGTGTGACTGGCTTTAAAAGGCCAGCTGCTCCCCTTTGTAAGTTTGGCTAATCACCCCATTTTGCTTGTTTTGTCACCTGATATCACTTCTCCCAGCACCATATCATTGTGAACTACTATCATTTTCCTTGTGTTCATTCTCCTGTTTTGCACCCGCTCACCCTCCCTTCTTTGCCATATGCTTCATTTGTAGGATCGGCTTCCTAATTTTTACTCTTTCTTGACATTTTGTTTGCTTTCTCCATATTGACATGTGATAATACTTTTTACATACAGAAAAATATACACATCCAAATGTGTGCTAGCCTGTTCAAAGTTACAGGTTCTCCTTACATTTCCACCCTTGAAATTTAACAGAACTCCATTTTATGACAGATATCATATAAAATTCTTTTGCAAAGTCTTATTTGAAATAAACATTCATCTTCTGAAGAAGGAATAAACTAAAATCCCTCCGAGTAAGGAGCAGCAATGAAGTATAAAAGCAGAGTGGGTGATATTAATTTTGTCAAACATTCTGGACCATCATGTAATGAGTTCAAGAATTCAGAGGCTGGGTCTGAGGACAATCACTGCCTTCCTGAAGCCAAAGGAGCAATGAACATTTTCACAATGACCATATCCTTAGAATGACCTACAGAGTAAAGACTCTCAGGGAAAACTGCCATTTTGAATGTTAATATTCTAATTTTGATTTCAAAGATTTAATTGGTTCCTCCTCCCCTTTATGAGTCTCAATTTTCCTTTTTAAAAGATTAAATGGAAGTTTAAAATAAAGGTTTCATTAATCACACCCCTCTTAATCAATTAAAAGGTATATTTTAAAGCACACATCCTCACATTGTGTTTTCAATTTATGTAGCATTATTTTCCATCTGACAATATGTCCTGCAGTAAGAACTATCAGAGGAGAGCAGGTGCAATACATTTCTTTTATTTATGGCAATTCACAGTTTACAGTGGAATTTGTACAATGAAGAAAAATAATTTTTTTCTGATCCCGAGGTTTCTGGAAAATACTTATACTTGATATGAATCAAGACAAACTGGGGCATATCAGCCGATCAAACAGACCAAACCCAGAGTGTTGACCACAGAACTATGACTTAAAAAGTCTATTAGCTAACAACACCCAAAGTTCTTGGCCTGAATATTGAGTACAACATGAGGCCTAACAAAGTTTTTAGCTGATAAACCTGTAAGAGAAAGAAACCACTTGGTTTGTTTCCCCTAAATTTACTATTAAATGTTAACAATTTATGGTAGGCATGACTGATAAAAACATTAGTCAGTGCTTTAAAAAGCAGACCTATGGATCTTTGTTATCAGGCACTTATCATGTGTGTGTAGGGCAAAGATTTTTTTCCCATTCAGTTGGGTTTCTTTTTGTTTTGGGTATTGTCTCTTTTGCTGTGCAGGAGTTTTTTAGATTGATGTAGTCCCAGGTGTTTACACTTTCTTTCATTTTTTTTTTTTTAGCATTTGTAGATGCGTCCTGAAGGACGTTTCTTAAGTGTAAGTCTTGTAGTATTTTGCAAAAAATTTCTTCTATATACTTTTGGTTTCAGGTTTTACATCCAAGTCTTTTATCCATTTGAGTTGGTTTTTGTACATGTTGTGAGGGAATGGTCTAGATTCATTTTTTTCTTTACATAGTGATGCAGATTTCCCATTTATTGAAACATGGAACAAAAGAGTGGGTCGGGGATGGGGAGTGGGAGTGGGAAGGGCACAAAAGACTAAGACAATGATTCATGGGTTGATAAGGTGGTGGGAGAACCCCAGTGTAGATAATGATGTAAAATAAAACAAGTAAAAAAAATTGGAAAAAAAAAAAAGACCTTCTGGATTTTGCAGTAGGTCAAGTAATGGTCCTCCCATGAATATTAGGTAGGAACTGGAACCATTAGAAACTGTAACCTCTGAAACTTGTAAATGCTACCTTATGGGGGGTGGTCTTTATATATGTGATCTTGAGATGGAAGGAATATCCTAAATTATTCTGGTGGCCCTTAAATGAAATCACATGTATTATTATTAGAGTGAGCAGACACATAACATAAAGAAAAAGATACACAGAAGAAAAAGAGCAAGGAACAAGGAGGTAGAGATTGGAGAGATATAGTCACAAACCGAGGAATGCCAGCAATCACCAATAACAGCTGTTAGTAAAGAATGGATTTTCAGCCAGAGCTGCTAGTGATAGGCAGCCTTGTCAACATCTTACTTTCAGTCCAGAGAAGGTAATTTTGGAGTTCTGACCTCCAAAATTGCATGGATTGTTTATAACAGCTTTATTTGTCATGACTCATGGGCTACTCAACATGACACAAGGACTCTGAAGTGCAGGTTTATTACTGGTGCACCAGCGTCTCCAAACCAACCTGGCAAGAGAGACCCTGAGCAGTCTCTGCTCCAACCTTTTGTAGGACAAAACCACCACTGCTCTGAGGCAAGCAAGCAGGTGAAGGACATGTTCCCATATCTACAAGAAACATCTCCATGTTCACATAATGGTGGGGCATGTTTCCATAACAGCAGAATTCTAATAATACTGACATCCATCATCTATTAAGTGGACAATGTTGTCAGGAACAACCAGGAATAAGGGGAGACAGAAACAGGATGTTGCACCAGCCAGTCATGGTGGGTACTTCCCACTGAAGGCAGGGAAAGGACATTAGTCTCAAAATGGAGTTTTTGAACAAAATGAAGTTACTTTGGTTAGTCTGTTCCCAACACTATTGTTTTAAACCATCTCATCTATGGCAACGTGTTTACCAAAGACTTAGGAAATGACTAAAAGTTTCTTGTGCTTCTCCCACAATTTTTCCTTTAAGAAAATAATAAAACAGCTTTATTGAAATATATTTCACATGCCATGCAATTCTTTCATAAAATGTACCATTGAATAGTTCTTAGGTTAGTCACAGATTATGCATCCCTTATCCTATCAATTTTGGAATATTGTTATCATCACAAAAAAGAAACTGCAGACCCATAGTCACTTGAAGTTTGTCTATAATACCTGGTCTCAACCGAACACTAATCTCCTTTCTATGTCTACAGATTGGCTATTCTGGACATTTCATTGAAACAGGATATATAATATGTGCTTTTGTGACTGACATCTTTCATTTAGCATAACTTTTAAGGTTCACTCATTTTTTATTGGAAATAAATTATTTTATTTCTTGCCATAATATCATTGTATGCTTATCCTATACTTTATCCATTCATCAGCTGATGGATTTGGGATTCTTGGTTTTTGCCAATTATGACTAATATTAACATGAACATTCACATGCATGGCTTTATATAAACATATGCTTTTATTCTTCTTGGATATATAGCTAGAAGAGATCATTGTCATATGTTTAACATTTTGAGGAACTGCCACAGTTTTCCAAAGCAATTGTGCTATTTTACATTCCTAGTATATGAGAATTTCACTTTCGCTGTATTCCCACCAACATTTATTATGATCTATCTTTTTCATTATAACTATCCTAGTGGGCATAAAGTGGTGTGATATTGTGGTTTTTATTTGCATTTCCCTGCTGACTATCCATGTTGACCACATTTTCATCAGCTACAGGTAAAATAAAAACTTATGTCCCTACATGAATTTTTATAACAATATTACTGATAATCACCCCAAACTGGAAGAAAACGCAAATATCTCTCAAGTGGAGAATGAATAAACTATAGTGAACCTATATAACTGAATACTACTCAAAATGAAAAGAAACAAATCATTTATATACAGGCAAACATACAATCTTAAGTGAATTTCAGTTAGTGGAAGAAGCCAGATTTTAAAAGTTACACACTATTTTGATGACATCCTGGAAAAGGTGCAAATATAGAAAGGATCAGTGGTAACCAGATCAGTGGTGGAGGTTGAGGAGGTGAGAGACTAAATGTATGGAGCTAGCAAAGGGAATTTTTGGGGATATCAGAGCCACTCTGTCTCTTGATGGTGGTGAGGATTATACAAGTCTTTGCAGTTATTAAAATGCATAGAATTTATGCCAAAAAGAGGAAAAATTATTTTGTTGTGAGTAAATTAAAAAATCAATCTTTTATGTAGATAACTTAAAAATTCCACTTAAATACTGATAGAGCTCATTAATGAATTCTGTAACTTATGAACAGATTCTGAAGTCAAAATGTATTTCTGAAATCAAAATGTGCATATGTGCACATGCACACAACCCCCAAGCATTATACCACAGCAATAAATAAAATTGTTAAATTTTATTTTATTAAAAAATGTACTAAAACAGGGACAAGTAGAAGGAAATATTGGCAAGAGGGGACCTTATAGATTTAAAGGGATTCTTATAAACAACTAAGAAAGACAAATTACTAAATAAAATAGAAAAAAGAAAGTGAGAAATTTGAGCCGAAACGTCATAAAAAATAATGCATGATCAATCAAATGATCATTAGACATGTTAATGTGTTCAGTCTCATATATCATCAGACAAATCTAGAATGAGGAACCATGGTATTCCAAATCAACTACAATGTAAGAGGCCTAAACATACTATATATTAAGTAAGGGATGAGAACAAATGAAAATTTCAGATTGCACTACTGGGAGTGCAGACTGGTGTAACCACCTTGGAAAAGCAACTGGGTCTTGCCTACTAGAATTGAATATGTACATAGCAATTCTATTTCTGGGGACATTCCCAAGGGAAATTCTTTTTAGCATTTATTTATTTTATTTATTATTTTTAAAATTTATTTATATGTAAATTTCATATCTTTGTAATTCCAGGGATTCACCGCCCCCATCCTCCCTGACCATTCCCTCCCTTTCCCCCTGCTCCAAGTTGTGTGCTTCAGTTTGGTGGTTAGCTTGTTTTGACTTTTCCTCATGGCTTTTTTCCCTCCTATATCCCATATATTAGTGAATCCATTTGGTTTCTGTCTTTTTCTTTTTGGCTTGTTTCTACTAATATGATTTCTTTTAAGTATATCCATGTTATCATAAAATCATCAAATTTGTCATTTTTAATCGATGAGTAAATATTCCATTGTGTATATATACCACATTTTTTTCATCCAGTCATCTGTTTTGAGGCATTTAGAGTGCTTCCAAGTCCCTGCACTTATAAATAGTGCTGCAGTAAACATCCCAGCACAGGTTTCCCCAAGGGAAGTTCTTGCAGATTTGCATCAATATCCATGTTTGAGAACATTCCTGGTAATGTCCTCTTGAACATTAAACAACAGCATTCACCAAAAGTAGAATAAATGCATTTTATTTATTACCTCCAAGGGAATACTACACAGCAATAAAAATGAATGAACATATTCATAACTAGATGGTTGGCTCTTAAAAATAAAATATTTTTTTATTTTATAAATACAAAGATGACAAAATGAATACAAAACATCAATTTTCATAAAGTTTAAAAATGGGCAATAATAAAGCATACTTAGCAATGCATACAATTAAAGTAAGATTTTCAGACTAGTTACAAGCAGGCATTAAATATTTTAATTTTGTTTTATATTGCACACAAGAGAAAGGATATATATATGTATATATATATGGCTATTTAAAGATTTATTCCTTGTAGGCACATTCTAGAGAAAGAGATCAGTAGTTAGGTAGCGATTTTTAATCTAGGTATGTAAATATGAGAGTCTGATTAAAGCACAGATTCTGACTGATAACCAACTGAGAATCAAATTGGTATCTGAGAAATTAATTCCCCAAACAAACCTTAATCTCATTAAAGTTCATTAGAAATTGCTTAAGCCTGTCTATCAGAATGCTAATTTCCTATTAGAACATGGTTGTAAATTATATTACATTGAATGGTTCTACTCCAGACCAGACTGGAAGAGTTTTGCCATACATAGCACACAAATCTAAAACAAAAGTAGAGCAATCCTTCCTTAAAATGCAGGGCAGTGGTGATTTCAAGGAGAGAGTACATAGGGCTTCTATAGCACTATCCATGTGCTCTCATATAATTGCACATGTGGTTTTGTTTTAACTATTCATTATTGTTTTTATTAAACTGTGGTGTTTTTCTATATATGTGCTCTATTTCTCAATTTGAAAGAAGGTGGTAAAGGGTAAATGAAAATCTAAGGCACAAAGTGAATAAGTGAAATGTGTATTTTACCACCACATGAAATACATGATATATATGTATATATGATATATATGATTAAACCTTAGTATAGAGTGGGCTTCTCTAGCCCATCATAAAGACTTCACATACCTCCCTGTCCCAGTGCATTCTCCTTTGCTGTCATAGAACTCATTGACAATTAACTATGGAATATCTCCATATCTGTACGGCTACTTAGCCTTCTCATTTGTATGCTTTGTCTCCCAAAGCACATGCAGTATTCTCTTGATAAGCATTTATTCCTATGAAGCAACACAGCTTCCAGGTGTAAATCCCACATCAGTGAAGATCATGTTAAGGCAACATTCCAGTGTCCATCATTTCTAAAATACTTTCTCCAGTCCAATTGAGTGATGGAAATGAAGGCTCATGCCCCTCTTCCATTTGTCCAAAAACTCTCCCTTCTAAAAACCCAAAGACTATGAGTGATCTGGTAATATTTGTTACTCAAACATATGGCAACTCCTCCAAGGACTTCGTAAGGAATTTGAGGCCTAGAAATTGCTAACTAGCTCTTGTACAGGGAAACAAAGAATTGCCTTGGGTGGTAATTGAATGTAGAATGAGACACAGTTAACTTATTTGCACTACCCTGTGAAGATCTGCTTTCCCAGTATGAGTTTACTCTGCAGTTTCTATTCAAAGAACAAAGCTCAATAACTCTTTCCACAAATATTTGTTGAAATATTTTGCCATGCCCAGACATATGATCCTGAATTTTCTTTTTTCTCCTAAGTCAAACACATTCTCATTTATCAGTAGCTACTATCAAGGCAAAAATGCACAATCCATTAGTTAGCAAGTAGTCCTCTCCTTTGCAAAGGTTGTCACAACTCAGGCACCAAAACATAACGCTTAAGACATTCCTGGATGAAATCCCAGATCAAGATACAAATTTTCAAAAGTAGTGGTTAAAAAACATTGCCCCCAGGAATGCTACACTTTCTCCCAGCTCCTTTCCTCTATGGAAAAGATGTGGGAAAGGCACTAGCTTCTAAAATAATGTCCAACGAGAGAGACATCAAGGATATCACTCAGGGAAATTCTTTTAAGAAAATCACTGTGGAGAATAATCTCAGTGTTTTATGAGTCCACCATTTTCCAAGGGAGAGAGTGAGACTGTCTTAACAGTAGTCAAGACAGAGACAACAGAGAGGACTCATAGAATTTACCTTCCATTAGAGAGCACCTCAGTGAGCTGGGGTCTGACTCCTGCCTGCAGACTCTAAAAAGAAAGAGACAGTTTTGCTTGAATTTTAACAATAGAAGTTTTTGCTGCATTTATGGTGCTTACTGAGGCAAGGAGGAAGAAGGGATTTCCGTGAACTATATATGAGACATAAATAAAAGAAAGTCAACAATTTAGACCTGGTTCAAAAAGAACTACCTAAAGAAAGTAAAGGTGATCCTTCAGAATCTCAGGTAAATACCTTGCCTTTTTTCAGCATCTTTCACCACATAAGTCAAATATTTCTGTTAGGACAGATCACATCACTCTTCAGAACTCTGCAATGAAGCCTGGGACCTCATTAGACAGGTAGGGTGACACACAGTCAGATCCTGTGGCCAGTGCCCTTTTCTCCTGCCTCCTTTCTGTCCCTTCTACTGAAGGCACACAGGCCTCCTATCCTCAGGCTCCTCAAGGCCTCAAGCCATGTCAGGTCCTCTGCCTGGAATTTTTGATGCTTTGTAATCCTTACTCTAGTCATTAGAGACATAATTTCCACAAAGAAATTTCTGTCTGCTCACTGTGGTGTACTCAAGGGCCTGGGGCAGAGTAGATGCTCACTAAATATTTGCTGACTGAGTGCATTTTAGTAAGATTTTTATGAATGGCATTTCCCCTACGTTGGTGTTTTAAGAGGAAGCTAAAGGGGAAGAGACAGAAAATCCCAGAGGAGGAAGTCACCATCAAATCTACATCAGCTTTGCTGGAAACCTTAGACTTGGTCTCTTCCCTTCCTCTCTCACATGCCCAGCACATGGACTTCAGTTGCATGGTTACAATCTATGTTTTCTCCTCCTTTGTTTTCCTTTTGTTCTTGATGTTTAATAAAGAAATCTGCAACTCCATCATTAGAGCACCATAAATCACCCATGTAGTCTGTTCAGGCACTCTGAGAGGAGCCCCCATGCCAGCCAGGAAATGTCTGCACAGGCAATAGCAAAGGGGGAAATACTAGGGCATGAATCATGTGGGATTTCAATTTCCCTCATGCTAGATATGATTAGTCTCATGGTTTCCAACTAGAGTTGAAAAGACATATTTTCTTTGACTGAAAAATCTAGCAATGTGGTCTTACTTTTAAAAATTTTGTGTCCAAAATTCATGTGTTAAAAGTAGCAAAGGGGCCAGGTAGTAAAGGAATGTAGAACACTCCTTTTTAGAAACTAGTATGAAAGTGATCTTCTTACCTTCCCTACTTTCCCTTTGGCCTGACTTTTCTTACAGTATCTTTCAAGATAACCAAGAATTCCTAGGATTTACAGAAAAAGAAGCAAAGAATATTGAAACTATAGAAAGTGTCTTAGATCCGAATAAACTGCTTAAAACACACACTCATGTATGCACACAAACACACATGTACACATGCTCACAGCATATACACAGCATATTCTGCAGGTCCCTAATTCCAATATATGTGCAGTGAGTTCAGCAGAAACCTCAAGTTATAAATGATTATGCTGGAGGATTGCCCAAAGCCAGAGAAAATCTCAAATATAACCACAGTAGTGATATCAGTAAGAGGACCAGAAGTCATAGTAATAATAGTAGTAACAACGACTGTCACAATTGAGCAGGAAAGCAGATGAGTGCTTGCATTACTTCATTTGAATTCTCACATTCCCTTCTAGGATATGAGTCCATAACATATACTTCATAAGAAACCATTGACCAGTGTAGTTTTTTCTCCCACTGCTTAATTTAAGCAGTACTTACATAGAGCCAATGAATGGAAAATGTAGCAAAATTACTAACTTGCTGTGATCTGAAAAGCACTGATTAAATAAAATAAAAATATTGACTATTGATTGAGCCAAAGATATTTAATTCTTCATGCCCTTGATAGGAAACATTTTAGAAAATTCAATTACAAATTTTTTAAATATTATAATGAACAAACCTTGCCTGCATATCAATGAATTGCAAATATATACAAGAATCTCACTGTAAATTATCATCAGTGAATTAAGAAAAGGAGAAATGTCTTTGAACATATACTTGCTTACATGCTAGACTATCAATAAATGTTCAATTAATGCATAAATGAACAACTAAATGAGTGAACAAACAAGCCAAATGTCCAGCAATCATCTTTGTAATTTTGGTTCACTGAGATCATAAAACTACTTGTTGCTTTTGAGTAACTTCTCCTGATAGACCGTTTGTTTCTCTGCAACTGCTGCATATGCATTGTGTTTTCAGCATACAGAGTCCTCAAAAACCAAACCAAAACCAAAATTAAACAAAACAAATTTTAAAAAATAGGGTAACTGGTCAAATAGCTTTTAGAAATCCTACAAACTATTCTTCTCTTGAAGAGTCACAGTGTATATTAGCACATAAATAGCTCTGAGAATTCTGCCAAGAAGAAATGTGATTAACTCAGTTTAACTCAGCATTTCCCAAACATATTTGACCAAATTTTCCAGTTTTCATATATCTATAAACCTTTCTCAGAAAGCTAGTTTTCCATGGAACACAGTATAGGAAACACTGATGTAATACCGCTTTCTCAAGGGAAGAGATGATGATATCGAGGTCTGAAGCAGTGAGGTAACTGCATAAAGGCCATGAGTTTATTTGTGGAAGTACACCCCAGGTCTCTTGTCTACCAAAGCAATGCTCCTTCAATATGTTACTATAATCAAACTATATCATGACCTGAAATTATAGACAGGATTATGTTTAATACCTCACCCAGCTCTTAACATAGTAAAATTCTTTTGGCAGTAATTTGCTTTGGAGAAATACATTACAGGCAAAAAAGCCATTTTTAGCCAAACAAAGAATTCCCTTATACACAAAAAAGAAATTAATCAGGGTAAGTGATACATCTATATAGTCCTCATGGATTAAAATTCATAACAAGTTCAATTTACAAGATACAAAATATTGGGATACACTGCAGATAAGGTCATTAAGAAAGACAATATCACACTATACCACTGGGTAGCACAAATAAAATAAATCCTTCCCAGAGCTCACTATATAGCATTGCTCAAAAATCTTTGAGCAAATATAAAAACAAAAACCAAAGAAAAATTTTTGTCTTGTGAGATCTCAGCTGGAGTTATCTTTGGTGACAAGTACTGTTGACTGACTATTCAATAGATTCCTAGTTTGGTCAGAATGAGCAGGAAAGGTCTTCTTTAAAAAAGATAAACTATGATAGATTCATGGAAATATTGATCATTCTAGCTGTTTTTTCCAGTGAATATATGAAAGTGAGAGTATGATCCATGTCTAAGAAAAGTATATTAGGGTTTCTGAAGATTTTTACTCCAAATAAGAGAGATGGGAGTGCTTTATGACCACTTTTTATACTTTCCTATATTTTTATGCAACTGTAACTAGGAAGTGATGTTTGGAACCATAAAAGTCATCTTGATACCCATAATCCAGAGCATATGAGTTCTGCTATTCTCTGTTTTCTCACTTACTTGCCTTTTCCTTCCATTACTCTAGACCATGCACTCTAGAACAAATTCTCACTAACTTTTCTGTTTCTGACTTCTGCTAGCCCACCAAGTCACCTAAATGCAAATATTTATAAATTTAAGGTCACATTGATACATTGACTGAGTCACTATTTTCTTCAGCACCCAAGTGGAGTTTCTTCTCCTTTCCACACATCGGAACCTTTTAAAGAGAATATTTTAATGAGGACAGCAAAATGAATTCACAGCTTTACTCAAGTCTACTTTGCTTTTACAGTCTTTCTTGACAGAATATCTAGATCTCTTTGTATCCACCAAAAGACCGAACAGTATGGTTATTAGTGCTCAATAGATATTTTCTAACTAATTTATAAAGATGTAAGTCCAATTAATTTATTTCACCTAAAAGGAAAATATTAAGGTTAATGGAAAGGAACTAGAAAACAAAAGGACATAGAAAACAGTTCTGTTGATGTAGTTATTTCAACAATGATTTTTTAAAATAGACTGCTGAAAATATGGAGATCTTAGGTACAGCTCATATTTGTATAGTGTTTTATGAGTTATGAATGGTCTAGTGTCTATGGTTTCATCTGAGCATTCCCTTATGGTATCATTTTTAGCTATAAAAAATTTGTACAAAAATGTTAGTAAATGATTTGAGAGAATATGATCAGAGATCACACTCAACCATGTATTTCAATTACAAGCTAATTTGAAGCACAAAGAAAAAAGAAATATACAAAATTGTAAAATAAATTCCCTAGAAAGGAATTTAATGTGTTATTCAGGCCAAATCTGGGATGCTGTGTTTATTTCTGAAGGCGGCATTATTCAGGGGCTCTGTCAAAACAATGTATTGGACAAAGGCAACAAAGAGGATGTCTGGAATTTATTCCACACTGTGAGAGAACAGGGAATGAGACTATAAAGAAAAATTTGGGGGATGGCATCATGGATATTTTTAAATTCAAAAACTATCAAGTGACAAGGTGACAGGATCTTTTTTATCATGCTTCTGATGGCAGTAAGAAGCCAAATGAGCAGAAGTTTAAAAGGCAAAGTGGTCAACATAGGACCATCAGGAATTTTGTAATACCCATTCCTTCCAGACTATTCAATGTAGAGAAGAAATTTTTTAAAATCTAAAGTTTTCTGACAATAAACTGGGAAACCTGCAAAATAGAAATATCCAGAGTTTCTACTATTCTTCCTTAGGAATGCTGTGAGAGGGATTCTTATGTTGGTTGAATGAATCAAATAATGTCTAAAATTTATCCAGCTTGAAATTCAGTTATTCATTCTATGACCTGAAAGCAGTTCAGGAATCACTAATCAAGTTTCCCTCCATTTATATGAATAGACATTTTATCTTTAAAAGAAGCAAGAAAGCTAAATATACAATTGTAAAAGATATGAATAGACAAAAATCTAACCTATAATAGTTGGTATTAAGTATCCCCAGCACTCAAAACCATACAAAGTACAGAGCAAGAGTTCAAAACTAGATGTGATATAGATTGGCTAAAAAAAATGTGGTACATATACACGATGGACTACTACGCATCCATCAAGGAGGACAAACACATGTCATTCGCAGCGACCTGGATGGAGCTGGAAAAACTCATATT
>PVHY01006045.1:0-56261 GCA_004024945.1 Uropsilus gracilis
ATAAGTATTTCTTAAAATTATCCAATGCCTTTGGCAAAAAGAAGAAACTTCTTACCATACCATTTCCTAAACTCTTTATTTGTTTTAAGCTATTTGCTATTATCCAAACCTACCAGACTCTTTAGGTTCATTTGATTACATTTGACTAAATTAGGACATCTTTCTCTCTCCACTCTCTTTATCTTGCCTATTTCAACTTATCCTTCAGGCAAACATCAATAGATTTTTCCAAGTAACTCTTCAAACTTGGGTCAAGTACCTATCCTTGGGTCAAGTACCTATCCAGTACCGGTTGTGTACGCATCTCTACCAGGATATAGCTTGCTGCACTTTGAATACTGTCACCCTTATAAAACTATGGGGAGGTCAAGTTCAGGGACAAGAGTTTTCATGTCCATTGTAACCAGAGCAATGCCTGATTCAAAGTAGGTGATTAGTGCATGTTTAATGAATGAAAAATTTGTTTCTTCATAAGATTATATTCATATTCAGGATAAGCTCTGTTACTATATTGTGCTTTGATTTCTGGATTGATTTTATTCTAACATGTTGTCAACTGTTTTTCACATTGCCTATGAATACCCAACGGTACTAAATACAGTTTAGTATTTAGTACTAAATTGAGAACTTAAAACTTAAAACTAATTTGAGGTCCAGCTACATTTATTTCCTGAAGAATCAGATAGGCTGTTTTTGACTTGCCAAATGAACAACTTCACTAGTAAGTCTCACAAAGTAATATCAATGGTATCCTGGTACAGTGATGAAACTCTTTGGGAAATGCATTACCATAGACCCACCTTTCACTGAGAGTGTAAATAAGCTAACTTTAGTATTCCAAATTCCTTTTAATCAACTGTCTTAGTTCATTCAGGCTGCTATAGCAAAGTACCATAGATGGGGAGACTTGAATACACCAGGAACTTATTTCTCAGTGCTCTGGAGGCTGAAAGTCCCAGATTAAGGAACCAGCAGATTCAGTGTCTGGTGAGGGTCTACTTCCTGTATCATAGCCCTCTTTTTGCTATATATAACCTCACACTGTGAAAAGGTCTGGGGTCTCTCTGGTGCCTCTTTTAAAGGGTGCCTCGTTTCATCCCATGAGGTCTTTACATTCAGGATCTAATCACCCCAACCAGGTACAAATTCCTTCACACTAAAGATTAAGTTTCAGTGATGAATCTGGGGGGGACATATTCTATCTACACTATCAACTTGCCTCACAGAGCTCTTTTCTCCCAGGAACCACTATCTCCACTGCTGTGTTATATACTCTGGAGGAACTATATTGTGACCTAGGCGTAGGGGCAGGGTTTGGAGGACAGGACCAGCAATTAGTTAGCAGAAATAAGTAAAACTGTGAGGGGAGAAAACCTCAGAGATGAGAGCTAAATAGTAGAGTCAGAGAGGGAATTAGTAGGTAATTTCTGCTCATCTCCATTAAAGAAAAAGGCCACTTTTTTATTTCTTTGGTTTACATGGATTTTTTTTTTTCTCTAAGTACACTGGGCTCCCGCTCCACCCTTTATTTTTCCCCAAAGAGGTAGACTGAATTACCTAAATGGTTGGGGAAAACCAGAGGTCCATGTTTCTAGATGAGGGGCATTAAACCATCTAAGTTCTAAGGCCTAAAGAAAGTCTTTCTTCTTCTCTTGCTACTTGGACAAGGGAAGACAAGTAAAGTAACTGTGTCTAATTTAAAATTTAAACTTTCCCCCAAAGGTCTAGACATGGGTTATTGGGAGCTTGAAAGTCTATTTTTGCAAAAACACTAAGCTCTCTCTTTTAATCTAGGCAGTATCAGTAATTAGAGGGCCATCTTATTTTTCTCTTTGCTGGTTCTTTGATCTTATTTCTCCATTGACTCAGGATACAGGTGAAGAAAAGAGGTGTTCTTTAATAGCACGATAAGATCGCCACCAATGTCTACTTCTCAAAATGAGTCCATTACAATTAAAAATGGGAGGTATATTAAGAGATAGAGAAAAATCATCATGCAGATGTTCTATAATCTGTAAATTAAAAACATAGTAAGATTTTTAGTTTTTACTGAAGCAGAAATGGTTTACAATACTGTGTTTTAGGAGTACAGGTGCATGCCTCTTCAAGTGCATGTTACCATACCATGCTCACCATCAATGTATCAGTAACCCAGCACCACAGTCCACTGGACTCCTCCATTCTTTGTTCCCATCCCCTCCTTCCTCATCTGGTAACCTCAGTTCTGCAGTCAGTATCCAAAGGTACAGTTGTGCCTGTTCCGTTGTTTTGTTTCTTTATACTCCAATATGAGGGGAATCATTTGTATTTGTCTTTCTTATGTATGACTTACTTTGCTTATCATAATCCCTTCCAGTTCTATTATGTTGTTGCAAATGGCAAAATTTCATTTTTCCTTTTTCTTTGAGTAATAGTCTGCTGTGTGTGTGTGTGTGTGTTTGTGTGTGTGTGTGTGTGTGTGTGTGTGTGTGTATAAACCACTCATCTGTCATTGGGTACTTTTATTGTTTCCATAACTTGGCTACTGTAAATAATACTATGTTCAACACAGGGGTGCATATATCTTTACAAATTAGTGTATTCTTTGGGTAGGTATCCAGAAGTGAAATTTTCCATAGAGACTGTAACAATTCACATCCCACCAATAGTATACAAGGTTTCCTTTTTTCTACACCTTCATTAACATTTGCTGTTTCTTGTATTTCTGTTGTAGGCTTGAGGTGACATTTCATGGTGTTTTGGTTTTCATGTCCCTAATGTGATGGGCACTTTTCTCAAGTGTCTGTATGTCTTCTCTGTAGAAGTGTTTATTCAGCTCTTCTGTCCAATTTCAATGGTTCTTTTTGGTTGAGTTGTATGTGTTATATGTATGATATATATGTGTATACAGGATGTGTGTGTGTGTGTATATATATATGGTATTAATATCCAGTAAATATAAATATATTAAATATATATCCAGTAAATATATATATACTGGATATTAACATCATATATAAATATGGTGTTAATGGTTAATATGTTAATATATGGTTAATATATGGTGTAAACACCATATATAAATATATATATATAATATATTTACTGGATATTAACACATTGTTGGATATTTTATGTGCAAACATTTTCCCATATTTCACAGGATGTATTTTGTTTTGATGATAGTTTTTCCCTGAATGGAAGTTTTTTAGTTTGGTTTAACCCTATTTGTTTATTTTTTACTTTTGTTTCCCTTGCCTTTGGAGGCAAGTCCCCAAAGATACATCAAGGGAAATGTCAAAGAGCATATTGTTTACGTTTTCTTCTATGTATTACATGGTTTCAAGTTTTACATGCAAATCTTTAATCCATTTTCATTAAGTTTCATGTATGGAGTGAGATGGAGTGGTCGAGTTTAAATCTTTTGCATTGGCTGTCCAGTTTTCCCAATACCATTTTATTACAGAATCTTTCATTTCTCTATTGTATGAATTTGGTTCCTTTGTTGTAAACTAGCTATATATGTGTGGTTCTAAAGTTGGTCTAGTCTCTAAAATTCTACTGCATTAATCTGTGTGCATTTTTATTCCAATACTATATTATTTGGACTGTAACCTTGTAGCCCAGTATGAAGTCAGGAATATAACACCTCCATTCTCTTCTTTTTCTCAGGTTTGTTTTGGCTATTTGGAGTCTTTTGTGACTCATGTAAATTTTAGTAATGTTTGCTCTGTTTTCTTGATGAATGTCATTGGTTTTGATAGGGGTTGCTCTGCATCAGGCCATTTTAACAGTATTAGTTCTTCCAATCTGGGGACAGAGAATATCCTTCTCTTTTTTTCCCCCTTCTATTTCTTAAAGCTATTAAGCATTTACATGCCCTATAATACTCCCTGAAACAACTTTGGTGTGATCAGAACTCATTAATTTTTTTTTTTTTTTTGAGACTAGGTCTTATTATTTGCCCATGGAACTGCAGGCTCATGTTGCTCGGGGTACCATGACTCAAGCAGTCCCCAGCCTCAGCTTCCCAGGTAGCTGGGATTACAGGTGCATGCCACAATGCCCAGCTATTTTTTGGGACTAGGTCTTGCTGTGTTGCCCTGAGCAGGACTTGATTCATGATCCCTAGCCCCAGCCGCTTCACAGACTAAAGCTCACAGGCATGAGCCACCGTGCCCAGCTAGAACTCATTAATTTTGACAGGGAAACTACTGTTTCTATTCTTATCTTCTGAGACTAAAGTTAGAGACCTGTTTAGTGATCTAACATCACACCTCTGTTAATGACAAGGATTTGTACTTTGTACTTTGGGTTTTTTTTTGAAACATCTAGATGTTACCATAAATAATAGCAGATGTAATTATTTCATGCTAAGGTAGTGGTTTCAGGACAAAAAGCTAATGTGTTTTACTACCTTTAATTGATAGGGAAAAGTTTGTGTTTATCTTTATTTCCACTAAATTATTCCACTATTATCTCTGTTTACATGATTATGTAAAAACATAAACACGAGATTGTTAGTATGCACTTAGGATTGTCTTGACCATAAACTATTATGGTCACTCAAAAACTATTATGACACTCAGAAACTATTATCAGTATGATCTAATGTTCATCCTACATATAAACATCACTAATTTTGGGAAACTAATTCTTTAAGAAATGAAAAAAGTATTTACGAAAAGCCTTATATTTTTTCAATTTGAATTTGATATGTAGACTAGTTCATACAATTGGAAATACTATAGTTAGTAAATTTGTAGCTGTACATTGTCATAGATGAAGTGAAAAGGAATGTATCATGTACCAGATTGAATCTAAAGCATTATGAAGGCAGGCTAATCAAATCAACTCATAAGGCATATGAGTATTACCCACGCTTGCTGCACCTAATCCAGAACACCAGTAGTAAACATTATTTAGCAAATCAAGAGGTGAGCAGAAAGCTCTGGCACTTGACCATGGCTCTCATTTACAAAAAAGGTTGTATCTCAAAATAGAAGATGAGCTGGAAAAGTAAATACAGCTGTGTTTTCTCCACCCCAGAATGAGAAAGAAGGGGCTATTTGGAGTGGCAGGAGGCTGTTACTTTTTCGGTGCATATTCACAGCCCAAAAGAGTGCTATTGTTTCATTTCATGGCTAACTCAAGGTAAAATTTTTTTAACTGTGGTAAAATTCAACATAAAATCTGTCATCTTAACCATTTTTAAGTGTATGATTTAAGTGGCATTAAGTACATTCACAGTGCTGGACACTCACCAATATCCATCTCTAGAACCTTGTCATTATCCCAAAGGAAAACTCTGTACCTTTTAAATAACTCCCTGTTCCTTCCTGCCCTGAGCCTCTGGGAACCTCTGTCACTATCCGTTTGCCTATTTTAGGTACCTTATATAAAAGGAATCATACAATATTTTCCTTTAGTATATGACTTTTTCCACTATGTTTTCAGGAACCATAAATACTGTCTCAGAATTTTAGTATTATTTAAAGCTGAATTATATTCTGTTGTATGTATTTGCCACATTTTGCTTATGCACTTATCTTCTGACACGTACTTGGGTTGATTCCACCTTTTGGCTATTGTAGGACAATTTTTTTAAGTAAAATCAATTATTTAAAAATCTAGGAAATATTTCAAAACGTTTATACATACATACCAATCAAGTTTGCCAGTAAAAATCCAATTCTATCCTTTATCATACAGTTGACCCCTGTCACCCTATTAACCTATTTTCTTTCCCCCTTCCCTTCTGGAAATTGGTCTTAAGTGTAAAAGTTTGTTTTTGTTTCATTTGCTAGTTTTTGTTCTCCTCTACATGCTAAGTAATGTTTACATTTGTCCTTCTGACTTAATTAGACTTAGTATAATGCCCTCTAGGCCCATTGTTGCAAATAAGAGGATTTCAAAATTTTGTTTTCTTGATGAGTAGTACTCTGCTGTGTTTAATATACCAATTTTCTTTATCCAATCATTCATCATTGAACACTTAGGTTGCTTTTATATCACAGCTATTGTAAACAGTACTGCAACGAGCAGGGAGGCACCATGGCATACATATATTTCTTTAGTGTTTTTGTATTTTTTGGATAGGTGCCCAGAAATGAGATAACTGGCTTATATGGAATTTCTGTTTTTAATTGTTTTGTGAAGTCTACTGCTTTCCATAATGACTGCACCAATTACATTCCCATAAATGCTATACAAAGTTTTGCCAAGTCTTGGCTAACCTTCCTCTTTTCTTATCTTTTGAAAAATAGTCATTATCACAGGTGTTAGGTGATGTCTTATGGTGCTTTTGATTTGCATTTTCTTTAATAATGAGATGATAGTCTTTTCATGTGCCTGTTGGCATTTTGTATGTTTTTTTGAGAAGAGTCTATTTAGATTATCTGCCCATTTTTAGTAAGTTTTTGTTGTTCATTGAATTATATATTTTTGATATTAACCTCTTGAAGGAAATATGATGTTCAAGTATTTTCTCTGATTAGCAGGATGGCTTTTTTTGTATGAGTATATTTAACTGTATGGAAGCTTTATAGCTTGATGTAATCTCATTTATTTAATTTTGCTTTTTATTCCTGTGCCACAATTTCTCAAACAAGTCTTTAAGAAAAATTTCAAAAACTGTATTATCTATGTTATCTTATGTATTTATGGTTTTAAGTTTTACATTGAGTCTTGAATTTTTGTGTATAGTGTAAGGTTTTAAAGCAGTTGTCCAATTTTCCTAACATCATTTACTGAAGAGTTATTGCTTTACTGTATGCATGTGGTTCCTCTATTATAAATTAATTGCCCATATATTTGTGGATTTATTTTGGGGCTCTCCATTCTGTTTCATTTATTTTGTGTCTGTGTTTATTTCAATACTATGCTTTTTGATTACCATCATTTTATAATATAGCCTGAATTTGGGATGTATGCTATTCTACCTTTCTTTTTGTCCTTTGTTTCTCAGGATTGTTTTTGTTATTCAGAATCTTAGTACTTTGAAATTTCATGATTTTTTAGTAGCACATTTAAGTACATACAGGAAAGTTATCAAAAGCCTAAAGTGAGGGAAACACAAACTACTATTCCTGCTCATTTTTAATTACAAATTTGTTTAGGTATAATAAACTTGTTTGTAAGATTTTATAATATACACTTTGCTTGGCTTTGAAAAATCATAATTAAAGTAAGCCTTGGCAACTTTATCTTTTATGAATTAAAATTTTAGTATAATTGATACTTCAATCCTAATTGAAATAGCTCCATAATCCCTAAAACCTTCCACCCACATTGGAACTCTACCCTATAATTCTTTTCTCTGTTATTATAAAAGGGGAAAAGATGTCATTACCTCCTATTGGGGGAAAGTCTACTCAACAAAATAGAGTGAATAATGTTAAGAAATGGTTATGAGACACCACAAAAAAATCATAGAAGGAAAATTTTTAAAGTTTTAACAACAAGTTTTTAAATGCTTCAACAAACAACTGAGTGATTTTGGATGTTCTCAAAGGAAAATACAGTATGTTGTTTTCAGATCAACAACAGAGAAGCTGATTAACATGTGACTCTTAGATTCATCCTTTTTCATTATCACCAAGGCTACAGGAAGAAGGTAATTATACAAATAGTGTTATTCATATATCAAGTTGAAAATTCACCTACAAGATTTTCTAAAATGAGCACAATACAAGGCCTAGTGACTCCCGTCTCTAGCTAAATCATGGGATCTTAAGGAGTTCATTTAACCTTTCTGTGTTTCAATTTACTTCTCTGAAATATGAGCTAATTGAACCAGATGACCCAGGTCTTAAGTCCCAGAGTTCCATGTAGACTCAGACCCCAAAATTTCTGCTCTAGTAAAAATCCTTAGGAAGCAGCAATTAAATATAAATAATAACTATAGAAAAAAATGATTGATGTATATATAATTTGAGAAGATGCTCATAACTTTTGGAGTATCCTAAGTTATTTAAAGGATTCCTATCATACAAGAATACCTAACTTAGCCAGGCACAGTGGCTCGTGCCTGTAAGCTTCAGCCTATGAAGCAGCTGGGACTAGGGGGATCATAGTTCGAGTCCTGCTTGGGACAACATAGCAAGACCTAGTCTCAAAAAATAGCTGGGTGTGATGGCACATGCCTGTAATCCCAGCTACCTGGGAAGTTGAGGCTGGGGATTGCTTGAGTCTGTGGTACCCTGGGCAACGGGAGTCTGCGGTTCCATAGGCAAAAACAGCAAGACCTACTCTAAAAAAAACCAAGAATACCTAACTTTATAACACTCTGATAAGAAACAGGAACAGGAGTCAAATAAGAGAAATACAGCAGATGCCAATCTTCTAACAAGGTAAGGCCTAAAACTACCACAGAGTGTCTCAGGTCAGTGAGTTCATATCTAGAAAACAGATGAAATCTATATATTTTGATTAGATATATAATATCTAACTAGTTATATAATACATGTGATAATGCAGAAAATTATGTTGGTATTATAATCATAAAAGAAAATGTGATTATATATGTTAAAATTATTCTGAATGCCAATCTTTGAAAAAAGCAAATGTTGGTGGAGCTGAGCTTTGGTAGAGAATTTGAAAGATACTTCAGATCATTAGGATCTCTGGGTCAATGTTAGTTGCTGGGGTTTTTCATTAGAAATACCGTGGAAATCTGGAGAGTTGGATTCTTCAGTAATTATTATTTTCCAATCCCACAAATAGTAAAATAAAATAGAATTTTCCTGAGGTTAGTGGGAAAACCTGAAAGAAAAAAGTGAATTAGGCTGTATGTGCATGAAAGCAATTCACTAGATGAGGGAAAGACTAATTATTAGAAGTGAAATGTGAACCTAATCAGTTTGCTCACTGTGACAAAAATGGAAGATGGGACTTGAGAGCAAAGAGATTCACATAAGTTCCCTTTTCCTCACCAGGGACTTCACCTTGGGTCAACTTGATTTTCATGATGGTTCAATCAGGGAACAGAGAGCCCTCCTGTAGGGTAGGAGGAAGCTGTAACATTCTGTTACAACTATAGGACCCAGCTGTTTCCTGGTGGTTCTTAGTAATCTGCATGCTAGTTTTCAAAAGTCTGATATTTCAACAAAATTTCTAGGTAATGATTTCCAGAAACTCATACAGATTTCCCTTTAGCCCATTAGAAATGATTGCTATGGCTTCAACTGCTAAAGTGGCCTAAAAACAAACATTTGTAATTTCTGAAAGTGTTCTTAAAAGTGTGGACACCAGTACCACTTGTTTTCCGTTCTCTGCCATCTTTACAGCTGAGCACATGATGGGAATTCTATGCGAAAGCTAAACAATTTATGACCCACTCCTGAGGGGTGGATATTTAGGAGTCCTGACACATACTAATATATATTACTAATATACTAACAAATTTCATTAACTATGAGTGAGTGTTAGGGTCTAACAGAGACCCTATTTCTGCGGCAGTCTATATCAGTACATATTCAGAGGTCACTTACTCGAAAATCACTTTCTATAGTTTTTGCCTGTTTTACTTCATTTCAGTTTTCCTTTTAATATAGGTACTATTTTCATGTCCATTAACAGATGAGAAATACTGAACCACAGAAAGTTTAGTCCAACTCTGAAATTGTATTCTTAGCCCAGTCCTGTGCTGCTTTCCAAATCCCACAGTTTAAGGAAGCTGCGCTTCATCCCTTTTTAAATATGGTACAATATTTTCTAAAGACCAAAAGTGCCTTCCCTCTTCAGAGAGGGCGGTAGAATATTTTCCTAATGATCATAACTTGTTTTACTCTCAAATAGCACATGATTGTGGAAGATACAAATTTTTTTAAAAATGGAAAAAAAATTGTTTTTGGTGGTTGTATTGTGTCATTTTTATATCCAGCTGGATATTCAAATTCCATGTGGATTTTAGATACCCAGAAATTAGACTGTTTAGACTAGTAAAGCATAGTCATGATGCCTAAATGTTATATTTTAGATTTGAACTTTTATTTAATCAAAGTATTCCAGTTAAATTTAACCATTTAAAATAATTCTACATGGTTCTTTGTTCATGAAGATGACTCTTCTGAGACAGGCCTTGTCTCAGACAATTGTCAGGTACAGGAAGTGACTGTATTAAAGTGCCTACTTTCTCTATCCCATGGCATTTGCTTAGCATGGCAAGAAGGTGTCTGGTAACAGAGATCAGAGCTGCACTCTCGTCTTTTACCTTTAGCAGGTTCAAACACATTATCTGGGCCCACTTAACATGATTTCTGAACCAACTATGCTAAAAAATTATGTCTCAAACAAGAAAAGACAATGAGAACATTTCTGAGATTGAGTATAGTTGCAAACTTCTGGGTGGACCCTTAAATGGGGAAGGGGGGGAATTAGGAAGTACATCATTACTATTTCTACCCAAAATAACATAAAAATGGTTCTTTCATGCTCAAACTGTATGGTTGATTTTTAAAAGACCCATGAGTATATTTACTTACTATTTAATTGCTGTGAGTTAAAACCTAAACAAAAAGTGATTAAAGTGATATACTTCAAAACAGAAATTTCATGGTGACTGCTTTTTATGATGTTAAAAAACCTCAACTAAGAAAAGGCAGCATAATTGCTAATACAATTTAAAAATTCTGAGTAAGGTAGTCACTGAGAGCAAACACAAAAATATTTACATGCACAAAAATTTACCCCCTTGATGTTATTCTTTCAGGAGGAAGACCAGTAGGTATTCCTTTTACCTGAAAATGTAGCTTTGAGCTGTTGGAAGTAACAGTGATATTGTTACCATTAATCTAACAGCTGTCTCAAACAGATTTTCCTGGTGTGAATATTTTATGTACTTAGAATCAGTGTGACTGGTTTCTTTCACTTGGCACAATATTTTCACAGATTAGCCATGCTGAAGTTACAAGTATTTATTTTATTCCTTTAATTGTTAAACATCCCAGTGTAGGGGGTATGCCACACTGTATCTCTTCATGAACTGATGGACATCTGGGTTATTTCCTCCTTTAGGAAATAATTCTATAAACATTTATATACTATTTTTAATTCTTTTGAATATAGGGACAAGTGGATCTGTTGGACCTAACTGTTTAACCATTTGAAAAACTGGCAGTCCATTTTCCAAAGTTAACTGCACCATTTTACATCCCAGTAGCACTGTATGTCAGTTGTAGTTTCTCCACATCCTCACCATTCTAACAGGTATGAAGTATCTCATTTGGGGTATTCTTGTGGTTTTGATTTCCATTTCCTTCATGACTAATGATATCAAGCATCTTTTCATGTGCTTATTGGTCATTTGTAAATCTTTGGAGATTTAGCTAGTCAAATATTTTACTTATTTTAAAAATGGTTCTCTTTTAGAGTGATGAGGTTTTTATGTATTCTAGATACATGATCTTTATCAGATTGATTTATAAATATTTTAAATATTATAAATATTTTTGTATTCTGAGTTGCCTTTACTTTCTTGATGGTGTCCTTAGAAGGAGTTATAATTTTGATTGGGTCTAATATATTCTTTTGTTGCTTGTGTTTTCTTATTATATCTAAGAATCCACTAAGAATCAATTGCCATGAAACCATGCAGCTTTATCCCTGTACTTTCTTCTAAGAGCTTAATAGTTTAGCTCTAATAGGACTTCAGTGCATTGAGTTCTTTTATTTATATGGCATAACATGTATGTGTTCAATTTTCTTTTGTATGTAACTATGCGGTTACATACAGCACCATTTTGTTGGAAAGACATCTTTCTCTAGTGAATAGTCTTGGCGTCCTAATCAGAAATCAGCTGACCACAAACTTGTGGTCTTATTTCAAGACTTTCAGTCCTCTTGCGTTTATATATATGTTCATCCTTATGACTTGATTATTGTTGCTTTGAAATTAGAATGTCTGAATTCTTCAAGATTGTTCTTTTTCAAGATTACTATGACAGTTCAGGGTACCAGGCATTCCATATAAATTCTAGGATCAGCTTGTCAACTTCTAGAAGTCAGATAGGATTCTGAAAGGAATTGCATTGATTCTATAAAGGAATTTGAAAATTATTGCTATCCAGTATCATTTCATGATAAAAATTTTCAATTAAAATATTTTTCAAACTGATAAAGGTCATCTACAGAAACTCAAGTTCTCATTCATTAAAACTGGCAAGGAAATAATATATTATTATATATAATTATATAAGTAATATAATTTATTGAGCATTTACATGTTCTAGTAACTATACTGAGGCTTTTTTTGTAGTGCTATCTCATTCATTCATCTGAACATCTTACTAAATGGTTTGTTTATTCCCATTTTACAGATGAGAAAATTAAGGCACATGAAGATTATGTAACCAAGGTAAAGAAACAAAAGGTTATTTTTCTAAGATCACATAGTTGGGGAGCCTGTAATATTATATAATATTATCTTTCCTGCAGTTTGTGTCTATATGCACATATAAGTTCACCCAGAACTAAGAAGTGTGACCAAGAAGAAGACCATTATGAACCAGGGACTATGATCCCAGTATATTATGGGAGATCTTCTGAAGGAAGGGTTGAAGACACTAGTATAACTCAATCCAACAACATTTATTCATTTAGTGGTATTTTTTGAACATCTATTTTGTGTCAGGTATTTGTTGCATGCTACACATACAATGGACTAGACAGGGACCTTGCCTCATGCAGCTTACATTTTAGTGGAGAGACAGACTAAAAACTAACCTAAAATAGAAACAGGTGAAAAGATAAAGTCACATCAGGCTATAGAAAATATAATAAAGGAAATGTAGAGTAAGGGAACAAGTGGATGGAGGAATCTACTTTAAGACATGACAGACTTCTGTGAGGAAAGTATTTAATATGAGACAAAAAGGAGAAAATGCTTAGAGTAATGTAAGGATTGTTAAAGAGAACTAGGGAGTAAAGGAAAATTACTTTTCATATTCAGTTGGGAGAGTTAAGCAGCCTAAAAACACCAAATTTTTGTGGCAATTGGGAAAAGAAAATTGTCATACCTAGTATAAGGCTACACAACTGTTCTAGAGAACAATTTGATAGCACCTCGTAAATGTGAAGATAATTTTGTATATAGTCTAGAGCAATTATTTTCAGATAAAGCTTGAAAGACAACTATTTTCCTTACCCATTTTTCAGATAACACAAAATTTTCTATCATAACTTTAATAGCTATAAAGGATAAAATTTTCTAGATTATATTCTTTAATCAATTCAGCTAATATTAAATATTAATATTCAAACATAAAACCATTACATCATTCTTTCAAATATCTCTAAAGAAAATTGAGAACACACAGCAATTTGATACATGACAGTATTCATTTAAAAAATACATGAACAAGCTCTTGATCAATGAGAAATTTTACATCATTTCTCTTTCTACGTGAACTCAGATTTTCCATCTACTTTCCCCAAATAATTTATCCTTTATCTTAAGAGTCTTTTATTGATCACAGTATCATGTTTCTTGATAGCAAAAAATTTTTATATAAATTAAAAAATATGTATGTACTATGATCACAGGCCAAATGTTAGAAGATCTTGTCTGACTTGATGCTTTCCTTATTAATATATAATGAGTCAAATAAACATACATATTATTACAAAGTGAGAATTATTAAACTCTAAAAGTTAAATTTTTTTAGAATCTTATATCTCAATGAGATGAAAGAGTTTGGTTTTTTTCCTTCAACTAGTCCATGTATCAGGACAATTATACTAGAATGATGCTAAAGTAAAATAAAAGAGAATGAATTATAATAATATAATAATAATAATAATTACAAGGTAAGAGACTTATAAAGGTGTGTAATGTATATAGTACCACATTCTTTTCAAGTTCCTCTAAATACTATAGATGTAAAGTTTTAAAGTGAACAGATTTACGATATTCAAAAATACATTTGCAAAATAACAAAAATGTTAATTTCATCTTTTCTTCTGAAAACATGCCTATTTCTATATAAAGTAGAATAAAGTAGAATCATCTTTAGCTTTCCTGGCTGACACTTTATTATTTCAAGAACATAATGTCTTGTATATAGCAAAATCTCCATAAATATTAGATTATTGAATCAGTTTTCACCTACATTTCTATTTTTCCTACCACCATCCTTTATGTCCCTGTGTCCCTTTCCCTTCTTCTCCCTCTTAATCTCAGAGCCCTCATGGTATTTACTGATCTCCACTGGTTTTTGAAAGTATATTACTTTACCAAATTATCTATATAAATCTCCAATACTTGTATTTATCCTTCTTTCTTTACTACACATCACTCTAGTCACCCTCATTTGTTGAAAATGACAGCATTTCATCTTAACACTGAACAGAATTCCAGAGAGTGACTATACCACAACTTCTTGATTCAGTTATTTACTGTTGGACATTTAGGTTGTGTATATACATCCTAGTTATTGTACCTAATGCTATAAGAACACTGGAATAAATGGGCTTTGTGTTGATTTCATACTCTTTGCATAGATGCCCAAGAGTGGGGTTAGCTGGGCCATATGTTATTTCTATTTGTAGATTCTTAAGGTAAATCCAGATCGCTATCCATCACAGCTGGACCAGGTTACATTCAGACCAACAGTGTAATGGGGTACCTTTTTCTCTATCTCCTCTTCACTTCTTGTTGGAGGTCTTACTCTGTGCTTCTCAGGGGGCAAACAGGTGGTTTCTCATTGTGGTTTGACGTATCTGTCATAAAGATATTCTTTCTGGATATTCTTTCTGGATATTTTCTTTGGTGAACTGTCTGTTCATATCTTCTGTGTTTTTATTAATTACGTTTTTAGAAAACACTGAATGTGTGTTTTCATATATCTGGAATATTAACCTCTTAACAGTTATATATTATGTGGATATTTCCTCCTATACAATAAGTATCTTTAATCTTTCTGTATTTTCTTTTGCTGTATAAAAAGCTTTTTGCCTTGAGGAAATCCCAATTGTTTATTTACTTCCCTTGCCACAAGGGCCAAGTCATGAAAAACATATCTATCATTGATGTCATGGGACCTACTCCCAAAGTTTTCTTCTATAAATTATACTGTTACAGGGCTTATATCTAAATCTTTAATCCATCTGGAGCTTATTCTTGTCTGCAGGGGGTAGGGGGTGGTGAGTGATAGAACTTCATTCTTTTATGTGTGACTTTCCAACTTACCCAGCACCATTCATTAAAAAAACTCTTTATTTACCCATTGTATAGTCATAGCTGCCTTATCCCAGATTAAATACTGATGTGGGTGTAGATGTTTCTGGGCTTTCAATATTATTCCATTGATCCATATCTATTTTGTGTGTGTGCAATACCATATTGTCTTTAATACTGTTATTGATTTAAATTTTGAAACCAAGTTATGTGATATTTCCCCATTTCTCTCCTTTTACTGCAGGGCTGTTTTTGCCATTTCAGGCTTCTGCAGTTCCATATAAATTTCAGTACATGTGTTCCATTTCCTTGAAAAATATTACTGGCATTTAATGGAGCTTGCATTAAACACATAGTAGGCAGGATAGTCATTTCAATTACATTGATTTTCCCCACCCATGAGCATCCATAGCATCTCTTATAATTATTAGTGTCCCTATCCTTATGTCACATGGATTCTGTGGTTATCATTCCTTTCCTTCAAGGACTTTAGGCTTTGTTCTACTGCATCTATTTTGAATATGAAGAGGAGGCAATGCTAGCATCCTTATTCTGCCTCCATGTTGATGCAAATACAATTTCCTTCCATCTTATGACTGGATAATATCCTATTTTGTATATATATTTCATAAATATGGTATGTTTATATATTATTTTCTTTATCCAGTCACTCAATACTGGACACTTAGGTTGTTTCCATTGTAAACAATACTGCAATAAACATAGAAGTGCAAATACTTTATCAAAATGGTGTATTAATTTCCTTCCCCAAAATACCCAGAGGTGAAATTGCTGGACCACGTGGACTTAATATTTTTTGAGGAACCTCCCAACTGCTTTCCAAAGTGGTGGCAACAATTTCCATCCCACTAACAGTACAAAATAATCCCCCTTTTCCATAAACTCTCCAACACTTGTTGTTTCTTATCTTTTTTATATCATTCTAATAGGTATGAGGTAGTGTCTGTTTCTATTTCCATTTTCCTGATGGCTTGTGATGTTGAACAGCTTTTCATGTACCTGTTGTCTTTAGAAAAACATCTACTCAAATATTCCTACCATTTAAAAATCACATTGTTATGTATGAGTTCTTTATGTATTCTGGTTATTAATCCCTCATCAGATATATGATTTGCAATATTTTCTCCCATTTTTGAGGTTGGCTTTTTATTTTGATGTCTGTCTTTGCCATGCACAAGCCTCACTTGTTTATTTCTGTTTTTGTTTGCCTTTTTTTGGGGGGGGGAGGGTATTAAATCTGAAAAAATCATTACCCAAACTGATGCTAAGGACCTTATTGCCTGTATTTTCTTCTAGTAGTTTATGGTTCCATGTGCATGTTCAAAACTTTATTTAAATTAATTTATGTTGGGTTTTTTTGCTTTTTTGGGGGGATGTGTCAACCAGTTTTCCCATCATCATTTGTTAAAAAGTTTATCCTTTCCCCATTTTTATTCTTAGTTCCTCTGTAATAAATGAATCACATATGTGTGAGCTCTTTTCTTTCTGGGTTTTCTACCCTGTTCCCTTTATCTCTGTTTTTACACCAATACCATACTATTTTGATTACTAGAGTTTTATAATATGGTTTGAAATCACAAAGAGTGGTGCTCCCATTTTTGTCCTTTTTCTCAAGACTGCTTTGCTATGAGGGGCCTTTGTGGTTCCATACAAATTTCAACATTGTTTCTTTTATTTCTATGAAAAATGACATTGAAAGTTTGATAGGAATCGAATTGAATCTGTGGATATCTCTGGGTAGTATGGTTATGTTAACAACATTAAGGCTTCTTAATGTTAACAACATTAAGGCTTCATGAACACAAAATATCTTTCTATCTCTTTGTGTCATCTTCATTTCTTTCATCAATATACAGATATCTCACCCCCTTGGTTAAATCTAGTCCTACATATTTTATTCATTTTTATTATACTGGGAAAAATTTCCATGAGTTTTGTATGAGTTTAATATAGTATTTTTACATTTTATTTGAAAAATATATTTATGGGTTTTATATTTACAACCAGAGATTGTCTGAATGTTATCAGAATTGTAATATCTCTAAGGTAATAGTAATTTTTATATCTCTATGGAAAAATAAAATGAAATTCTAACCCAAAGTCTTCAAGGTGAAAACTATCTAGAAAAGAGAGGGAAGAGGCTAAAATTATTTTTAAGTTAAGAATTAACACTTGCTCTTATGTCTTTTCATAGTGCCTAAGATAAACTGGATACTATAAGATATTAGAGATTATATCATACCTATATGTTCTACATGTATCATTCCAATCTACACAATCATAAAGGAGATGATAGTATTATTCCTAGTTTATAGACAATAGAAATGAGACACACTGATATTAAACAACAGGTCCAAGGTCATACATAGCCTGTACACCACAGAGCACCACCACTTAGATTGCTCTTAGGCATTGAACTCTGCATGATTTTCCTACACAAGAGCAATTCTTTAGTTAAAATTTAGTATTCTCACAGTGCTAATACAAAGGGTTTAAAGCTTAACAGGGAAAATAACTAGTTGCCTAGATATTCACCAAATAAATATCTAGCCTGGAAGTCTCACTGTTAACAAGCATCATTTCCCAGTTATGTGACAACATGATACTGTGACTAGGGCATACCAATAAACATTTGAAATTTATGACATATCTGTATTACAAAAGTGCGGTGAGATTGAAAGTCTAGTGCAGTATTTATATTATTATAACTATTTAAAAGGTTTTTATAGGGAAAACCACTTCCATCTTAAGAAAAACACATGAAACCTCAAAATTCTAAAGCAAACGTAAAGAAATTTTTACTTGCACTATATAATGCTTGCACTATATAAAGCACTATATAGTGCTTTAAAGGGTTCAGTTAAGAATTCTGAAGTATAGACATTTCATCTTATAATTGCACATTTTAGACTAATAACACTGAGAAGAGGACTGGTCTTAAGATTTGAGAGGAATTTCTAGTCTAAGCTTTATTACTACATTATTAAGATGCTTTGCGACATAAAGCAAGTCATTTAATTTCTTGGAATTCTATTGGTTTTGTTATCTCTAAAAGGAAGGAATGGGATTAGCGATCGCAAACCCTATAAAAGAACTCTGTTAAATAGAAATTACTAAGAAATACATCTGTAATTTAAGATTTTCCAGTATCCTTAGTGAAAAAGGAAAAGGAAACAGTTGAAATTAATTTTAACATTTTTTAAAATTTAATTCACTATTTTAAATGTCAGTTCAAAAACTAATATAAAAAGTATTAAGATATTCTAGATTCCTTTTCCTTGCTAAACCTCTGAAATTGAAATCAGAATTCACCCAGCACATTTCTATTCAGACTTCCCACATTTCAAAAACTTTGTAACCCTTATGTAGTACAGTGGCTACCACACCAGACAGTGCAACATTAGAAGCCTGTTCTCTAGTAATGTTTGTGAAATGTTTCAAGAGTACTCCATTACAAATAAGGTACCTCAGCAGAAATTAGGCTTAATAAAAGTAACTGTCCACATAGTGTGATTTAATGACAGCTCTGTGAAAGTTCCCAGCTATGGAAGTCTAATGTTACACCTTTGATGGGCATTTCTTTAAGTAGAAATTACTTGCTTTTTTCCAGTGTTTTAATAAGTTGAAGAAAGGCAAACTAACAAGCTAGGCTCCTTATGCAAACTGAATATCTATCCAGAAGCATACTGGCTGTATATATAGTAGATTAATATACATTATTATTATCTCAATTTCATTGTAGAATTTTAACATTAATATACAGTAACAATAAATTAGTATGTAATATTATGATATACATCTAATATATCAATATACAATATTGATTAATATTTAATATTTATTTTACATCAATTATTTTATTATTGATATTAATATTAATAATATATTTGAGTTTATCATATTGGTTGGATTACTAATTACTCCTGCATGGTACTGGAGAAGTAGGAACCAGAAACCTATGGAGAATAATTAAGAAAAATTTACATATTCATGATAAGCCTTGCATTCCTACAGTCCTAACTTTAATGAGAACCTAGAGTCCGGACAAAAAATGGGGAGAAAAAAAATCCATATTATCATGTACTAAATGGCATCACCCCCCAAAAGGACTATCATTTTAAACCTGAATGTACAATAATGATAGCTGTGACAGTGTGACACTGGAGAAAGCCAAAGAAGCCACTGCTAAAAGTGGCTTGCTTAGCTATGGTTCTTTTAGTGACTTTTAAATAACCACGTGATAGATAAAATTCCAACCCAAAGAGAAAAGGTAAATTTGTGACATGGAGTCTGTTGAAGGTAAAAAACCTGGACCATAAATGCAGTTTTGCAGTAATCATCACAGGTGTCCAAGATGTCCACTCAGTGGATTTGTGGGCAGGCTGTGCCTATCTCTATATTAAGAGAAAGGAGAAGAGAGAACTAAAGTGGTCAACCAAGCAACTGCAGCCATGCATTTTTATTCAGTCAGATGGATGGTGGCTGTGGATGCAGGGTAAGCATTCATGAATTACATGAATATGTTCACACCTTTCCACTGGCAGACCAGGAATGACAACTTTGACACAGGTCAAGAATTAGTACAGTTTTGTGTAGGGTAGGGAGAGACTCGCTGCTAGTTTTTGAGGTTGGGGGTAAAAAGGATGTCAGGGATTATAGAACTGATATTACAGGGCCTATTTAAGTAATGTCAATTTAGTAAACTGGGGTTGTAAGTAAGTAGATTTGTAAGGCTCAAAACTGGAATTCTTTTCAAAAATGGAAAGGATTTTATCTGCGAATAACCAGGGGTAATGAAACCCCATAGCAGAAAACACAGCAACTCTTTCAGTAAGCTTTCTTTGCCATAGACAACTCTTGTTTTCTCCAACCTACTAATCCCATGGTCATGAACAGACGAACTCTCCAAATACACAGATCAAAAAATGTTAGGTAATACTAAATGCCACAACTATAAGCAACTTACTTGACAGCCCTTCATATATATAAAATCACATATATATGTGTGTGTGTACCGTTCCTCATTGCCAAACTATGGAGATAGCTTAAAAGAAATAGGAATGCACATAAAACCTGAGAAAGTAATCAGAAGTCTTTCATCTTAAAATAAGGTTTACTGCTATTCCTCATAGATGAGTTTGCCAGTCTTTTGCAATCATTTTAGTTCTAGAACTACCTACTAAGCAATTAGGCCAAGAAAGAAGTTAATCTTAAGAATAGTGGCCCTGATAGGGACACATGCATCCCAAAGCAACTGACCTTTTACAGCCAAGTGTTCAACTTTAAAATTTTAATATGCCTAAAATGGCATCTTGTGCTCTTTAAGTAGTAAGAAGACATTATTGAGTTTCTGCAATATCTAGATTCACTAAATAGATTTTAAATGTGTGTGCCCAGACACTGTTGAAGGATATGGAATAGGTCATCTCAAACAGGATCATATTTAAAAAGTGGTGAGATTCTCCACTTGGCAGATGGCATTCCCCTTCACTGTCACAGGGCAGACTGTACAAAGTTTCATTAACTACCTCCATTCTCCACAGACTGAGGCCTGGAAACAACTGGGGTGTGTCTATCTTGCTCATAATTCTCTGCTACCCTAAAAATCATGACTGACAAAAACCAGGCATTTATTAAAATATTGTTGAATGGAGAGAGGACAATTTTCTCAGGATAGGTTAAAAGACACAACAGTGGATCCCCAGCAAGCAAGATTTCTGAAGGCTATGTACTGAGTAAGTAAAATTCTTTATTTTTTCACTGTAGGGTAATAATAGTTGATTCATATAAAGTGCTTTCTTCCCTGTGAAATAGTCAAGAGTACAGCATTGCAAAAAATAAAAAGGTAAATTGATTTCCTTGTTATATTTTACTGAGCACATAAGGAAACTGTTCACAGGTTATTAGAAAATATGATAAAAATGTTTTTCTTTTAGCCAGTAATCATTCTAAATTTTTGATGTCCTATAGTAGAGAGTTTTAAGTAGCCTAAGTTCTTATATTCATATTGGTAATGCCAAACCATGTGTTAAGCCTGTCTAGGTCTTGGTTGTGCTTATCAAAATAGATGAAGGCCCACCATTTAGATTAGAAATACAAGCAATGACAACAACAAAAAAAAATGAATGATGGTGACAAAAATCACTAGATGTAGCAATTTCTAATTTACAAAGTATTTCTAATTTACAATTTCTAATTTACAAAGTATTTCCACCTCTATAAACTCACTTAATTTTAATAACACCCCTGTGACAGCAGTCACCCTCCTCTCAAAGAAGTGAATCTGCAACTCATTGAGCTAAGTTACTCAATGTCACACAGTCAGAAAACAAAGTTGAGAATTTCCAGTGTGAAGTGAGGAAAAAACACAGCTGAAGGTATTTCAAAGGTTTATAAAGCATACTTTAGTTACTGTCTTTGCTTACCTAACCTACCCAACAAACACTGTGCAGAAATTAACTTTCTTTACTATAACATATTATTCAAATTCAAATTATATTTGTTGTATACAAGGCTATGACAAAGAGTATATACCAGATGATAGGTTTTAAAATGAGTTCTTTATTCAATTAACATAAAAGCTGACAAAAACTATTGTGGAAAACAGGTTTGGAATAGAACATAGTAAGTCAAGTCTCTTTATAGCAAACAAAAATCTGCTTGAGTATAGAGCGATGCATCTCCCTTTTCAAATTAGAATAGAACTAATCTGGAATGTTCCAGATGGAATATTTCCCAATTCCTTCTTTGACATTATCTTTTCTAAGATGTTTGCCTGCCAGCTTTCCCAGTGACCCTGCAAATCTATATAAAAACATGCTTTTATGCAATACACAAAATAAGATTAATTATGACAGTTTGTGCCTAGAATTCCTTGCATTCTTTAGTGAGACTACAATTTGAAAAGTCACTGATGTACCTAAGTACACATTAACTTTAAATAGTACTGTTTACACTGATTAATAACACTCTTTGGGAGAAGGGAGTAAACAAGAATGCACACAGTATGATACTAAAACAAAATGTTTGACTGTTACATATTTAAGTCTGTCTTCTCTTCCAGCTTCACTATAGGAACTTTGAAACAACTAAAAGGCTTTTAGGTTATATTAGTGAGGAAACAGGCATCAGTTGTCTTAGCCTTCAATGACAGAAGATAAGATTTATTAAGCATTTGTTTGGCTCCTAATGATCAAGTTACATGCAACTCCTGATCAACTGGCTTCTGATGCCTGCAGAATGTCAAATTGGGCAGGGAAGAAATGGAACTCTCCCCTGCTTTAGTATTTCACTGAAAGGCCAATTAAGAATATTGCTAACAAAAAAAAAAAAAAAGAAAGAAAGAAAAATATTGCTAACTTGTAGGTAGTTGGTTTTTTCCCTCCAAAACAATTCATTAGGAACCTCATGTAATACACAACCCATCATACATTCCATCCTTTCCACCAGCAGTAGCTTGCAGCATGTGCTTCCATGGTCTCCTTAGACGCTGAGTTTAATAATACAACTACTAACCCCAGCACTCCGTTTCATGCATCTCAAACCTTGAGTGCCATGCTATACATTCTAGCTTGCTAATACTGTAAAGGCTGCAGTCTGGCAGTTCAGTGGCCCCATGAAGATGGCTACTATCACTGTCCAGGACACAATCATGTCTTCCTTCTTTATCCAGTTTGGATTTTGTGTTTCATCACTAACTTCACTATCTAGCTTTCATCTAGTAGCACCTCAATCTTGGTTAAAAAGTAAATTTTATGCTAATTCCAAAGAGAATATTTTCCCATTTCTTTATTTTTTAATTTATTTCATCAGTGTCCTATAATTTTAGTGGGTAGCTTGTTTACCTCCTTGATTAAATTTAATTCCTAAATATCCTGGATACAGCTGTAAATATTTCTTTATTTCTTTCCCAAATATACAGCTGATTTTTATATAGAAATACAACTGACTTTTTATGTTTAGGTTATATCTAGCAACTTTAATGAATCAATTCTGATTTTTGTAGGAATCCTTAAGCTTACTCTGAATTTTGAGTATAGTCTTGCTTTTTCTCTGTACATCTGCATCAAAAAAGGTTTTATTCTCTGACAGTATATTGTATAATTTATCATGTTTTGAATTTTATGTAGTTGTATTTATTTTTCTGCAGCTTTTTTCATACTGTTAACACTGTTTAGATTCACTCAAACTGTCATGTGAGACAGTTTTAGATTCATCTTTACTTTCCTATATTCCATTTGTAAACAGGCACTAATTATTTATTCATTCTATGGATGGTGGGTGTTCCTAATGTTTTCAGTCCCTACTATCATGAAAGTGATGTTGCAATCATTCTTACACATGTTATTGGTCAATCACAATTCCTGGAGGATATATTGGGTAGTGGAACTGCTAGGTCATAAAGGAGTCACATGTTTAATTTATAAAGAAATGCTGACTTGTTAAGTGATTTTAAAAATTGTATTGATTGAATAACAGTGATTGCAAGATAGAATTTTTTGAAAATACATTGATATTAAATTAACTTTGAGTTCCAGTATGTAACTTATTTTTATAAATGTACCACATACCTCCTTTAGAAGATCTGTAAGTGTGTGGTCAACACTACTGCTCAAATCACTTATGTCTTTCCTGATTTTTTCATGCAGTTCAGTGGCCATTAAACTATATAGTTCCTGAACTATATCTAACCTGTAGCCTGTTGCCCTACAGGCCAGTAATCTAAGAATGGTGCAGAAAAAAATATATGTAATTTTAAAATATTTACTATCTGACCTTTCTCAGTAAAATTTGGCCAATTCCTTTTTTATTTGATAAGTCAATTACTATGAGAAGTATATTCCAATCTCCAACTCTGATGATAGATCTTTGTTATCTTTGTGTTCTGGCTATTTTTACTTTAGATTATTTCAGACTGTTTTTAAAGGACTGTTACTACTATTTTAATTTTTGTTCATTGGGGTGAAGTCAGTTTGAAAACACTGTAAGTGTATGTTGCCATAACACCATGGCAGCAATATCTTCCACTGGACCCCCTTACCACTTTGCTCCTAACCCCCCCCCAAGCTACTTTTCTATCCTCAGTTCTGCAGTAAGACTTCTAGGGCTTGTTTAAGAGTAATTTTGTCTGTTCCTTTGTTTTATTTTTTTATAATCTACATGAGAGTAAAAACCTCAAATATTTTTCTTCTTCTGATTTAAATTAATATAGTGCCTTCCATTTCCATTCATGTTGTCACAAATGGAAAATTTCATATTTTCTCAGAGAAAACTGTGTATATATCAGTTTTCTTTATCTACTCATAGGTTGCTGGACACTCAGTTTGTTTCTATAACTTGGCTATTGTAAACAGTGTTGCAATAAAAACAGGAGGAGGCACACAATATCAGAACTATCATATTTTCTTCAGGAAATCAACTTCTTATCATGAGCAGTGACCCTCTGTCTAGTAAGACCAGAGTCAAAGCCTATTTGGATGAAAGTAGTTTTGTTTTGTTTTTTATAACCTTTTTGTTTTTTATTTTATTTTATTTTATTTTATTTATTTATTTATTTTTTTGAGACTAGGTCTCACTATTTTTGCCCGTGGAACACAGGCTCTCATTGCCTGGGGTACCACAGACTCAAGCAATCCCCAGCCTTAGCTTTCCAGGTAGCTGGGATTACATGCGCACGCCACCATGCCCAGATATTATTTGGAACTAGGTCTCGCTACGGACCCCAGGCAGGACTCGAACTGCGATCCCTAGCCCTGGCCGCTTCATAGGCTGAAGCTTACAGGCATGAGCCACCGTGCCCGGCTTTTTTTTAACCTTTTTAAAAAACTTTTCTCTACCTTTAGGATTTATATGGATTTCATGTAAATCATCATATTGCATTTAGATGTTTTAAGCTGTCTTTTTAAGTACTCTACTAAACTTTAATTTCTATCAGGTAGATCTAGTTAACTTATACATTTTACAAGTAACTGCCATCTTATGCTCTTTATCTTACTTTGTCTCCTCTTTTCCTTTTAGATTGACTAATTTTTTCCTTTTTGAAGTCTCACTATACAAGCAATACTATTTCTTTCCTTTTAACGTTTAATAAAGAATAAGATGGAGTTTATCATTCTCCCACATTAAGATCTCAGGATACTTTAACTCCAAACACTCTGTTCCAGTTTCTTTGCTGTAAGTCACTACTATTTTTATCATATAAAATCCATTTTAGCTTAGATTTATTCTCATATAACCACTGTCATAGGTCATTATTCTGTCTTGTATCTCAGTTCTTTCATTTGGATCATTTTTCTTCTGCTAGAATTATATCATTTACATTGGGTCTATTGTTGCAAATTCTGCTAGCTATTCTGTACCTAAAAAGATCTTCATTTTGGCCTTATACTTTGAATTTTTCCTTGAATATGGAATTCTAGGTTGACAATTACACTTTCTTGCAATTTTGAAGATATTTCACTGCCTTCTGGCTCTACTGTAGTTACTGAGAAGTAAGCTCTAAGTCTGTTATTCTTTCTAGGCAACCTTCTAAGAATTTTTGTCTTTGGTATTATGTGGATTCATTTTTATATTTTAAGGGGCATTTTATCCTACACTTTTTGGGATTTTGGGGAGGGCTTCCTAAGTTTTAAGATTGTCTTACAGAGTTTCTTTATCCTATCGATTCTCTAACTTTGACATGACTGGTACTGGGATTCTATTTATCTGTATGCCTGGCCTGTTTGTTTCATTGCATTATATATAATTTTATTAGTACCTTACATGCTATTATTCTCCATTTCTATGTCTCTCCATATTACATTCAGAGTAACTCCTTCCAATGTATCTACTAGCCCATAAATTATTTTTTCTAATATGTTGATCATCAAGCTATATATTGAATGACTAGTTTTATATCCTAATGTATTATTTTTTCCAATATACTTCATCTTTTTCTTAAAGTTGCAATATCCTATTTTCAAGTCCATCTTTTTTTCCTGAAATAGAGTAAACAATTATTTTGTATTATGTGACATATACTAATATCTAAACCTTTTGCAGTTTGTTTCGTTAACTGTCAGGCATAGTACATTGTTTCTTTAAGTATTTTGTGAGTTTTGACGTTTGACGTAAGTTTAGTATTCCTTGGAATTTTGTCTGTGAATATATTCTAGGTTAGGTTAAAAAGGATTCCTCTGGAGAGGATTTATGTTTGCTTCTGCCAGAATCCAGTGACACTACCAACACATAAAGATTTTAAGCATTTCCTTCAAGTTTTTTGGAGCCTTTAAAGGATATTGCAACTAACTGAATATGTAATTTCAAAATTGAGGTGAAGAAAGAAAAGAGGCAACACAGAAAGAAACAACTAAGACAGTGAACTGAGATCTAAACTACTATTAAAGGGTACTTTGAAAAAGATAACAGTCATGAAACCCACAGACTTTGATCTATATATGTGAATTTCAACATCTACAGAGTGAAACAAAAAGCAAAACAAGATACCTACCCCAGAAAAAAATGACAGTTTTGAGGGAACTGAAGATTGTGATATAGGAATTCTTTAGCCAGTAAAATTGTTTGTGTATAAAGATTTTTTTTTAGAAGTGCTACATAAGCTTAAACTATACTAAAGCATGTTAAAGTAGTTATGTAAAGATGTTTTATATCAAAATTAGAAATTCAGGCAGATTAAATTACTATTAAAGATTGTTGGTAAGCACTGAAAGCAACTTAAATAAAATGGTAAATCAATATAATTATTATGGCTATAAAGACAGGTTAAGAACAGTTACCTAATACAATTAATTGATTACAACACTTAAGATTATATTAATAAACATAAATAAGGAAGAGTGTGGAAGATTATATTTTATAAGTAACAAAGGGAAAAGCAAAAGATATAATTCTTGAACTTGACAGGAAAATTTTAGATTACAGAATGTTTTTAGAAATAAAAAACCTCTTATGTAAATAAAAATAGCATCTTCTATATTGTTGGAGAAACAAACAAACCAGACATTATTTAGAGGACTGAAAATAATAAAAACTAAAAAGAAACCAAAACAACACTTAAACCCTAAACTGATGTAAGGGCATATATATTAGTTATTTCAATTAATGTGCTCTAAATCTCTTTATTGAAGGACAAGTAATCTTTGCTACCTAAGAGATAAGGCTGTGATCTTATCATACTGCCTGTCAGGATAGCCATATAAATCAATTTTGTTTTCTTCATAGTACGTATCACAATTAGAATTATATTACTTGTTTATTGCCCAATACTCTGCAGTAGAATATAAATTCCCTAGGGGAGGTGCCTATTGTTAGGAACACAATAAAGATATGTTGTATCAATAAGGAAATGACCAGAAATGACAAAGGATATGAATTAAACGGGAAACAAAAAGAAAACAGAAGTTACAGAAAATGTCATGGCAAAATTCATTTAAAAAATACAGATTACATTTTTGTTGTTGATAAAAGATAAAATCCATAATGAAATACCAAAGCTGCAAGTATTGTTCTGTCAAATAGGATTAACATATACAAAATGAGTAACTAGTATATTCTAATAGTCTTTGATAAACTAGGCAGATAAAACAAAAACATAGGGTATTTAAGTAATGTCTTCACTTGAATGTATATGTATATAATCTATATGCACTGACATAAATAACTTCATACCCATTTTCTAAGTGGACACAGACAGCTTAATCCAAAAGCAAGCAATACTAAAATGTACTTACTAGAGTACACTGGGGGAAAACTTTTGACAATATTTCTTCCCCCAAAATTGTGAAATGATTAATTCATGGAATTGAAATAAAAATATCAAGTAGATATATATTTAGCTAGATGTACAATTTTTTTAAGTGTCTGGAAACCATTACTATGACTGGGCTAACGTTTTTGTAAATGTCAGATTTCTCTAATATCTTCAAAATAATATAGTGTCAGACAAACAGCAGGAAGATCTCATAAGCCTGAATTAGCAGAGGAATGCTTTCTAATGGCACCATGCAGTAGTTCTACAACCACAACGTTAAATAGCTTTTCTGCATACTATGTGGCTTTGATTTCAGAATGCTATGTGCAAGTCTATATGATATGTGTAATGTTTTTTAACTGCATTTTATAGTCAGTACCTAAAAGTATGTATGCTTCCATTAATTCATTAATGAAATTAATTCATTAATTCCTAAGAACCTCTTCTATGCCAGACATTGTTAAATGCCCTGGAAAGAACATATACAATATTTTTCACCTAATTTTGTTGAGTTTAATAATAGTAGATGGTGATTAGTACTATAAAGAAAAATAAGGCATAAAGGAGAAATGATAGAGTGTTGAAGTGGAAAGTTACAAATTTAAATAAAGGTTATCATGAAATGTCTTCCTGGGAAGGTGATAACCAAACAATTATCTTGGAACAGGTGAATGAAGGTTCTTCTAGGCCAGAAAAGCCAACGCAAAGGCTCTGTCTGAAGCAGAAGTATAAACAGTAAGTGGTGAGGCCAGAACAGCATGAACAAAATAAATGGTTGTAAGAGGAGACTAGATTGTGTAGGATATTTAAGTTACTGAAAGTGATCTGTCTTATGTTTGAAAGAATCATTTATTTCCTATGCATGGTTGAAATTGACTACTGAGTATTATATATGAAAGAAGGAAATTAAGAAGCTACTGCAGCAATCCATGCAGGAGATAATGGTTGCTTGGATGAATCAAGGTGGAGAGAAGGGGTAGCAAAGATGGACTCTGAATGTATCAGAAAGCACAGCCAATAAAATTTACTGGTGAACTGAATATGAATATGAGAAATAAGACAGGCCAGGATAATTGCAAATATTTGGTCTCAGCAACTAGAAGGATAAAGTTCCATTATTTGCATTTTATAGAAATGGTAACTATCCCAAAGCTCATAGTCTTTCCGCAATGCCTCATTGCTTATAGGAAATGACAACCAAAAATATATGCATCCTCCACGTGAATTACAGATTTTTCGTTTCACAAATGAAAGTTGAGAAGATATTTTCTTTCAGTAATTGGTAATATCTTCCTGAATTATGAGATTTACTCTTCAATGACACGGTGAAAGCTTAAAATGTAAAAAGGCTGGAAAGAGCTTTGAAATAAATGGATGACAGATTTATATCAGGTTATCTAGGAGTGTGAGGGATATTGGATAGATCTCCACATTCTTGAAGCTGGTAGAATGATAAATTACCCATAGAAACTCCTCGGAAGCCCGTATTTGACAAGGCAAGATGTATAACAGACTTTCCTTAGATTAGATATGAGAATACTGTTTTGCTCAGGCTTCATTTAAAGTATTTCAAATAGAAATTTGAAAAAGTAACCACCAATGATTTAGCTGTTTTTCAGTGGCCAAAGCATATACACAGAGCTATAGTTCTGTATGTTAGTATATGCCTGCAGATTTCCAATTACTTTTTGATAATACAAAGGATACCAAGCATAAAGAAATGTACTTCTTGAATTTCTTCAGTTTCTATTCTTTGACTTGCTATGTTAATGAATGCCCCTGCAATAAGGCTGATATTGAGATAAAATATAATCCTTTTCCATGATCCTTCTAGGAAACATTACAATGGATATCTAGAATTAATCTTCCATCTTGCTACCTTGGTCTACTGGTACAAATATGCCCAATTCTTAAGGATTCTTTTAAATCTGCTCCCCCTCCTGACATGCCTGTTTCTTTTTATTTCCCCTACTACCTTCCCTATCCCTTTATCAATGAAAAGCATTGCCCTTTGTCTTCTCAGTCACCTTGATCCATTCCTTCCTGTCCTTCACCTCTATCTCAGGACATCTGCCATTATTAAATACTAACTGTAAACTATGCCTCCTATATATACTAATTATCTTTTTCACCCCCAAGGCTAACATCTAGAGATGACCCTAGTCTTTATTCTGGGAGCCTCTTTGACTCTATCTCCTCTGGTCTGTCCCTACTGCAGTACATTTGTTACGCTGGGGCTGGCTTCACTGTACAGAACGACTTGGCAATACTGCTATCAGAACCACAATGTGGCTTCATGTTGACAGCTACATTAATTATAAATGTCTCTATTAACTTTCAGAGCCTTCCACATGGGCCCCAAATTGCCTTTCCAATCTTATCTCCTACCACTTCTTTACTACTATTCCAACAAAACCAAGCTAGAGATTCTTTTTCCTTAACATTCCGTTGTTTCGGTAGCTTGGTGTCTTTGCTCACACAAAATACACCCTTGGGTCTATCAAACTTTCCCATTGTCTATCAAAAGTTGACCAAGATGCAGTTTCTATCTCCTGAAAACCCACCGATGCTTCTGATCAGTATGATCTCCAACTCCAATGAGCCACCCCCCCACCAAACCCCTGCCCCTAACTGCAGCCTGCAGGTCTGAGCATCTTTTCTCTTCAACACTTTAAGCTCCCAGAAGGCAGCAAGTGTGCTTTGCTCATCTTTGGTAGCAGGATGGTGCTTTGCATAAAGTCGAGCTAAAGAATTATCAATGATGAGAAGTGTTAAAGAGTAGACATCTTTAAAGAGGCTGTTTTAAACTTACCATTAAAAGGTCTGAACATTCCCTTTTTACTTAATAGCAGGATATCAGTGGAGATAAATGGATATAACAGTATCTTCAACTGGTCTCATCAATATTCTTTCTACTCTTCAGTATAAACAGAATTTACATTATAGTGATTAAAAGTCCACTCTAAAATGGTGTCACGAGGCCTTAGCTGAAAAAAAGATGATCAGAACTAATCTGTTTGTCACTCACTATTTAGTGAGTATGGAGAATTTGAGATGGTGTATCTGGATTAGAGATAGAAAGGAAATGTAGTTTTCAAGGGAGAAAAAATTATAAAAGAAAACCTGTTTCACAAAATACAGTCTGTGGAAAATCTTTTAGCTGAATCAAGATTAAGAAAAAAAAAATCAATAAAACCTTTGAAACCAGAACTATATGAAAGGCTTTTTAGGCTTGATGGTAAAATAACAAAGCTCTGGTTTCAAGAAAGTAAAATCTTTCTCCAGTAACCGCGAAAGCATTTCTTCAATATTCAAGCGTCTCCATGGCCTCCAAATATGCTCAGCACAAATTGCTTATTACACAGATAGGGACAGTCAAGATTCAAAGGGACAGCATTTTCAAAAGAACTTTTACCAAGGCTGTAATTAGTTGTTCTGGCAAAAACTGCACACACGTCTAATTGTACACACAATTTGCTAATTGTATCTTCAAAATGAAGGGTAAAGGGTTAATTGTATCCACATCTGGTCACAAAGAAAGAGACTGTTCTTTGAAAATATGACACTACACTTGGACAAAAATTTGCATTAAACAACTACACCTATTACTAACAATTGTAATAATACCACATGCTTATAAATTAATACCTTTCATCGTAATCCTGAAAACACTTTACAAACATTAATTAATCTCACAATACTCCTGTGAGGTATGAAAAGTGATTATCCCAATGGTGTCAATACAGAGGAAATACAGGAAAGTTAGGTAATTGTCAAAAAGCTACAAAGGGAATGAAGCTCCTAGGCCTGGGCACTCAGCACTGACACAGGTCACCAGGGAAGTTAAGTGGGGAATCTGCTTCACATACTCAGCAAAATTGAGGTGACAAACAATGTGAGAGACTAAGGCATCGAATTTCAGAATAGGGACTACTGGCCCATGATTTAGATACCATTTTAATTTCTTTTATTCAAAGGTACAGAGAGAAAGAACATCAAGAGTACAACTAACATGTCATACATTTTTGTTTCATGGTTTGATTTGATGACCAAGTATTTCAGATAATTAAAAAATGTAAAGAGCAAAAAAGGTACAGAGGATCATACAAAGTATCCCCCATGGATATAAAAGAGATCCAGAGATCCAGACTTAGAATGTTCTGAACATAGCAACTGTGTGACAAGGACATGCTGGTCATAAAATCATGAGGTAAGGGACTAGAGCAGATTAGGTTCATGTTGTCTTAATTCTAAAAGTTGTGAATTTATATCAAACTACTAGCAGCATCCAAATTACACAACCCTGGAGTATCTCACTTAATTAATTTTCCTTATAATTGCCTAAGTAGATGACTAGTATTTAGTGTAACCTTCTTATCTACTTTAACAATCAGAGTCATATAAGGGTTGATTTTTAACAAATATACATTTCTAAGGACTGATTTTTATAATTAAAAAACTATAGCCACATCAAAAATGAGTAATTTACTTTTCATCAAAATTGACTACTTCTTTATGTAGATACTTACAAAGATGTAAAGATATAAACATACTCCAGTTAAATTCAGTTTATTTATCATATCTGAAGCAGATCTGAGAGAGACACACTCTAGGAAGATGCAAAGATGAACACATTTCCTGCTTTCATGGCCCTCTGATCTATGCATTAACAAATGCATATTCACTCAAGCTTACTATACATCTCTTCTTACAAAGGTTTTGAGACAATACAGAAGACTAAAGGAAACACTGAAATAGAAGGCTGGGGTAAGAGAAATAGAAAAAAATATGCTGAAAGTAAGAATCATTGTATTTCTACACTTCAAAATCAGCTCAAAGCTTTGGGGCAATCAGCAGAAAAGAAAGACAGGAAGAGAGGGAGCGAGGGAGGGAGAAAAGAAAAGTGAAGGGAAAAGAAAGACAAGAACACATAACTCAGCTACAAAAAATGTCCAACAGAGGAAACAATCAATAAATGTGAGATGGTGTAGAGGGGAGAAGTGACTTCCGGTGGCCGAGCTGGATGGTCCTGGGAACACTTTCTGAACTTGAAGGACAGGGTGGACCACCGTGGCTGCTCCTTCAAAAGGGCATCCACACTCCACACAGAGAGCAAGGGACAAACTGGGCAAGCAAGGGTGGTGTTAAGTGAAGTGGGAAAAGATTCCATCACAGAAAGGGATGTAGAATGCTGTCTTCGGTAGGCCTTGCAAGAGCTGTGTAGTTTGTGCTTAGTTAGCAAATACCATGCTAAGCTTTGTGTGTCACTGTTAAGTAACAGGTAGCACTACACATTTCCCAGAGAGGGAGGGGCAGTAATATAACTTTTTATTTCTCTTTTAAAATAGGAAACTCTGACTAAGTAAAGAATAGATGAAAAAGGCAAAAGTCAGGAGGAAGAAAGCAGTTAAGAGCCTCTGTAATACATCAAATGGGGGGTGATAAGGTGCTGATCTCTGGGTCCTGGCAAAGGAGAGGTAAGGGAGAGGACAAACAAGAGAGGCTCTGACAGGAGCTAGTGAATAATTCAATGAAAAGGATGAGCTGCCTGAGGCTTGAGGCTGGCTAGCCTGGACTGTAGTTCTATTTACAGCTCAGCTTTCTTTTTCTGTTTATTTCTGTTTATGAAAAGGATAGTTTGCTTTCATTTTTTCCCCCCAGAGATTCAAATGATTTCTGATCACTAGGTATCTTACTGTCCCCCTCACACTGCCAGGGATAATAGAAAACTATAATCAAGACCTATTCAAAACTTAGTAGATTAAACAATTTATTTATTTATCTATCTCTTATTTATTCACTCACTCATTCATTCATTCATTCATTCATTCATTCCAGGTACCTAGGATTACAGGCGTGAGCCACCATGCCCAGCTATATTATTTTGGAACTAGGTCTCACTACGTGCCCCCAGGGGGACTCAAACCACGGTCCCTGGCCCTGGCTGTGGCTTCCTAGGCTGCTGCTTACAGGCATGCACCACCATGCCCAGCCCAGATGAAACTATTTAAAAATAGTAAAAAAGAAATCATCTAGTCTCCAGACCTGGAGACAATTACTACTGTCAGTTTGAAATGACCTGTTGGATAGAGACGATGTTGAATACAGCTGCTGTTCATTTAGTGATAACTTAAAAATTTCATCAGGAAAAATCCATTTCCTAACTAATTTACCCTTACCACCAAGTTTGTTATGAAAATTTGCTAGTTGCTGTATCTAAGAACAAGTGACCATTAATGCTAGTGTTAGGAATTGCCATAGAAAGAACATAAACATGTTTGGAAAGTACCATAACACACAGTATTTCCTTAGAAAGTGACATGACTAATATCAATGCGATGTAATTAGAAATTTCACACCTAATAATAATAATGAACTACTACCTGTTTTGAAGTAAAACTACTGCTATTTATCTAGCCTAGTATAAAGATAATGTTATGGCTGTGACCTCTTAGTTACATATAGAACAAAATCATAGTTTCAGATTTGACATGCAAAGCTTTTACATGATCTGGGACAACCAGTTTCTCATCTTATTTCATGCTAATCTCCAGGACAATGAAACCTGAGGGGGGAGGTGTCTTGTACCACTGGTTATGCACATGCTAAGGAGGAGGTGCCATGGGAGGTAGGGATCTAGGGGGCACTTCAAGGACAAGAAGGCTGGGGGCAAAGGTCAGGAGCTATCCCCATTCTTTTCTGAATCAGGCTTTGGTGGCACATACAAGCATGTGTGCATGCACACAGAGGTCAGCAGGAATGGCATCCCTGAGGACTCACCTACATTCAGTAATGCAAAACTAGGGGGTCTCGGAAGTCAGGCAGAACTGCACACCAGATCCTGAGTCATTGACTTTGTAGTCAAAGTGTTTGGGTTCAATTCAATTCATCCAAATTCAAGTTTGTGCCACATGTTAGTTAAGGGACCTAGGAAAGTCAGTTTACTTTTCTTGAGTGTCAGTTTTCTCAGCTAACATGACACATGTGCATACAATGCACTCTACACAGTATAGATGAAGAGCAATGGATTAATAGCTTTCATCATTACTGACTGCCAGAACTTGAACAGCAGAGTTCCTGGAAGCAGTCACATCCACTTTCATCCACTCTCATCCACTTTACTGACCAGTAACTATCAAAAACCCTTGGCTTCCCAAAACACTGGGTAGTAAATTGAAATAATGAATTCAGTGAAAACTGAACTTAATAAGTATTTTTCCCAAACAAAATGACAGTGGTGAATGGCAAAGGAGCCATTTTGTTCTACCACTGTCTGGACACTGTCCAATAACCTGGCACATTCAAAAGAAAAGCACAATTCTAAAAATGGTGCAATAATGACTTCTTGAAACATACATTAGCCAAAAAAAAAGCCATCTACTCCATTTTGGTTAAAAACAAATTCTTCAAACAATCTTTCAGAGAAGGTATTAAATGTAATTAATACATTTCCAACTCTATATACATATGAATTAGAATTTTCACTACTGGTTAAACAACACTAAGGGCCTGACCATCTTGTTGGATGTAGAAACTCAACTTTGCCTTAAGATGTCAGAGTCAAATACTCCTTTACTAATTACAGAATGTTCCATTTTCCCTCTAAAGAACTTATTCTTTGATTTTGATTCGATTTCATTTTGTATTTAACATATTTCCTATTCCTTAATTGCCACGTAAACAGTAACTTTAAAAAGGTTGCCTCCTAGCGGCCGCCATCACCACAGCGGCCGCCGCTGCCGCCATGACCCACAGCACTAGGCCCCTCCTGCTGATGTCCCAGCAGTAGGTGGGGCCTAGGAACTGGTCTGAGAAGCTCGACCAGCTTGCCACGTGGGAGCTGCGCCTGCCTTGACCGGCAGGCGCCCGCGGCTGCTGGCAAACCTAGGCCAGCGGCTGCACCCACTCAGCAACCATACAGCACCCACTGGGCCCCTCTGCTGTCAACCAGGTGAGTAAGGGGGATGCAGGGGCCGACCGGGACCCCTGGACCTGACCAGCGCGCGGGCAAGACTGGATCCATCCTTGATCCAGGAATAGCGGGGATGGGGGGGAGGGTAGGATGACACCCTTGCTACTTCACCCTCACTCCACTTAGCTCACAGGAGGACTAATAGCATAAATGTGCACACAGCGACATAGAACAGATGAGGGACCAGAAAAGAGCCTGCGCATGCACGTGTGTGGGACACAGAACAAGGATCATACAGAAAGATAGGAGACGCTGGAATGGAGAAACAACTGTGATAAAGACCTATCAGACCTTCATCTATGGCTTCACCGGAAGCTGATGAATCAAAACCCCACGTGGAACTTGCCACCCAAGGAAACACGGCTTCCCCCCTCAAGCCTTGGGAGAGGAGGCCTGTAGAGTCAGGGCATTGGCTATACAGCAAATCTGCAAACAGACGGAGAGGAGATGACCTGCAAGGTCCATCAACGGATGCCTACCCTCATCAAGAAACCTCCTCACTGATAATGGCTGGGGAAAAGGATTCCCAAGGCCAGGGAAATGAGGTGCAGAGATAGTGCAATGGCTAGGAGATCGTACTAGAGCCAGCAACTAGAAGACACCGATTGACCCCAAATGAACATGGACTGGGTGCCCAATACAAAACTTAGGACTACAAACCATCAAGCACAATGTGCCATGGGCCTGGAACACAGTCCCTCATCTGACAAATGGACACAGCCACAGAAAAAGAGACCAAAGGACCAATGAACCCAACATAAACCAAAAAAGAGCAATGAGAGTGGAGACTGAGAGACGGAGTGAATGCAAGGGGGTGGGGGATGGAGGAGGGAAGGCATGCCAGTAACCATTTACCTTATTTACTTATGTAAGAGATTAAAAAAAAGGGGGGTTGCCTCATAGTATGGTATTGGCATAACTTTTTTTCTTTATATGTATGCATTAAGTTAAAATGGATCAGTTTTCAAAAATGAAACATCATAATACTAAATATTATCAAACATTAATGTATTCAATATAAATATCATTAAATAAGAGGTAGCACAAGTTGAAGGTGAGACACTTCCTTCTCCATTCTCATTTCCTGTACAAATCTATTCACACATGATTTATGAAAAATTACTCCTTGGCCAGTGATCACACTCTGAATTCTGAATGTCTCCTGCAGAATTAAGCTTGTATTGTATGACTTTGTTTTCACTATATGATTAAACATAGTTAAATGACATACTATACAGTTAAATTTCAGTGTGTCTCCATCCTGAACTATTAGAATAGTAAGACAAGTAAAAACAAAAGCATTCACATTGGCTCTAAGTATAGCTATGCAAACATAAGGCACACTGTAAATATTAAAACTTTTATTGATTACATATATATTTTATATTGTTGTATACACCGAGGTTCTGTAAGTATTTTTGAAGTCTTATAACTCCTAACTTTTCATTAAAATAATTGTATCCTAGCCAGGCATGGTGGGGCATGCCCTGGAAGGCAAGAGGCTGGGATGGTTTGAGTTCACGGGTTCGAGACTACCCTGCAACCATAGCAAGACCTGGTCTCAAAAAAAGCAGCTGGGTGCCATGCCAGGTGCCTGAAATCCCAGCTACCTGGGAGGCTGAGGATCGCTTGAGTCTGTGGTACCCCAGGCAAAATAGGGAGACCTAGTGTCAAAAAAAAAAAGTATCCTAAAGGAAATTCTATTATAATATTAACGATTTAGTCATAATTTTTATTTGAGTCCCAAAGGATAAAATGTAACAGATTTTTGCCTTAATTTGAGTTGTCATAAGATTATTGGCTGTATATCATTGGGCATCTTTACTTCTCTTTTCTCAATAGATATATACCCTGGCAATATGCCTGACAACATTTCTCAGCCCTCCTTACTGGCACAGCTAGCCAGTAAGATATAAACAAAAGTTGTTGGTTGGGTCTTTGGAAAAGGTAATTAAACAGGCCTTGTTTTCATCTCAATCCAATCCTTCAAGGACTGGAGATGCAATGACCATCTTCTAATCAAGAAGCAACCTAGGGGGGAGAGGGTTGTGGATGTGTGTGCATGTGTGTGCATGCACATCATATATGGCTGCTCACCTGCCTAACTCAGGACATCTTTAGATGAAGATGATAAACTTCTGAATTATTTAAGCCAGCAGTTTAAGATTGTCCATCATTGACAATTAAATGCAATTCCCAAGTTATTCATGTATACACACGTTATAGGCACTACTACAGGTAATGCCATTTAAAAGGTGATTAAGTTACCCAGCTTTGTCAAAAAACAAATTTTTCTTTGATACTATAAAATATATATTTGCTGCAAAGTTTATCATGCCGGTATTATTCATTCTTTGAGACAGGAATTGAAAACATCTATTAAAATGCAAATATTGTCTAAGAAGAAATGCACTTTAAGTTATCAATGTAATTGAATCTCATTGTGAATAAATTTATTAACATTCATGACTAGTTAGGCCCCAAGGGAGTGCAAAATAAGAGAAATAAGTTTTCTTGTAGTAAGGAGCCAAACTACTATGGTAAGAATCTCTTCGTCTCTCCCCACTACATTCCAACCCAGAGATTAACAGGTCATTTTAGTGGTAGAAGGTACAAAAAAAAGCAGGGATGGGGAACAAATGTAGTACCTGAAGGAAAGGGTGTCAAAGGCAAAATTTCTTTATTGAAGAAGGTTGTCCATGACCATCCCTCCATATGGGAGGATATTTTTCACTCTATAAAAAAATTCCAGTTAACTAACAAGCAGCCTTGGTAGATTCGCTATTCGGATGAAAATGAAGAGTCACTCATCTGTTCGCCATTGGATGTGAAAGAAAGGACTAAACTGGGGTGCGCAGCTAAGGCTCAGGGCAAGTTCAGCAGGCTTGGATTTATGTAGTAGGCAGCTGATTACTTCAGGCACTCAAATACTTGTCATGCTTGTTATTTTCTAGACTGCCATGCTAAACACTAGAGATTTGGAAATTATGATGATGCTAATATTTTGTCTCAAACCTCTTTAAACCTACCATAAGAAACAGAACATATGAAAAAAAAACTATTAAAATACACTGTGGTGGACGTGATGCCACAAGTGCATTCAGAAGCTTAAGTCGGATAATGAAAATAACTTCAAGAAATAGAAGGGTGGTAATGAAAATCTCAAAGAGCAGATATACTGAATTTTCAAGAAAATCTTAAGAGGATTCTGCTAGGCAGAAAAAGATGCAGGCCAGTCAGAGGAACATTGCAGAAAAAACTGGGAATATGAAGGACATGGTGTTGCTGTAGCACCAAGGGCTACAGAAGAACTAGAAAAAAAGGGAACGAAGCAGACACAAGCTTTGAATGCCATGCTAATCAGTATAGGCTATATGGTGATGATCACTAAAGGTGAATTTGCGATACAAGATTTATGTTTTAGAAAAATCACTGCTGGCTGTCAATTTGGAAGGGAGCACAGCCTAGAGGAAAGAGTATCAACTAGGGACCATAATAGTCCTGCAGATGAGAAAGACATGCATGTTGAGTGATTTTCTTCTGGTTCTGTTGTGTGGAGGAGGAAGTCTGGAGAGAAAGGAGAGGAAAGGGAGGGGAGCTGAGGTCTTCCACCTACACACCATTCGTTGTAGTAGGGTCTTTTTACACAGCTGCCCTCCACATTTATACAGTACACAGGAAATGTATTTTCTCTAAATTCACTTTTAAAGGTTTTTATCTATAATTATATTGCTAGAGATTCTGTACTAAATGAACCAAAAATAGAGGCAGGTAAGGAGGAGAACCTGAATTCCAGCTGTGAGAGTCCTCAGAGTCCTCATACATTTCAGAATCAGTAATATCACTTAAGGAACATTTTCTCTTAAATGAAAAGTTGGGCAAAATAAGTATAGAATGTATGCCTTCTTTCTCTCCACAAAATATGTGGTTAAATGGAAAAGCATGCTTGATGCACTTGGGCTTCAAAAAATTATACTTGTATTATAGTATCATCTCTAAGTACAGAAATGAGATAGGATGATCAGCAAAGGGAACAGTGCAGAAGGGCCAAGTATCAAATTTACCCGACTCGGGAATTTGTTTGCAGTTAATAAGAGAGGTGAGCTATAATAAGAGAGGTGGTTGTTAGATCAAATAGATTTTTTAGTCTATGTATAATCTAGGTGGATTTTTAAAAATTTAAACAGCTTTTATTTATTTAGAATTATAAATTACTTTTTTTCTTTTTTTATAATTTTTGGTTTTTTATTTTTGGATTTTGTACAATACATGATTACATAATTGTTGATCCCCATGGGATTACCCCACCCTATCATGCTCCCTCTGGTCTCTTGGCCTCCTTTCTTTCTGTTGTTTGTCCTTTAGTCTTTTGTTTTGTTTTGTTTTTTGTCTTCATTGGCCAATCCGAGTTGCTTTGGCTTGTATCCATGCTTCTTGTTTCTTGGTGGCTGTTCTTTCTGTTTTCTGCCTCATTTTGCTGCTCCATCCCATTATGTTTCAGGTCTTTGGCTTTGGGGGCCTGACTCCCAGTCTTATGTTTTGGTAGAGCTGCTCCTGGATGGGGACAGCCGTTAGCTGATGGTAGATCTCCTAGTCTCCTTTTTAGGAGCTTTGCTGTTGGGCCACTGCCATTATGTAGGTATCCTCCCTCTGGCAAAGGGGATGTGCTGTTCCTTATTGACAGCATCTCTGTGCCAGGTTTTCCGTCACAGCTTCCCAGTGAGTAGTAAAGCTTACTTCTTTCATGTTTGTTCTCACAGTTCAGTGCTCTGTGAACTTGCCTTGCTCTTTCTGAGTCCTGCCTTAGAGGCATGTGTTTTTAGAGTCTTTCTTGGTGTTCCTTGCCTCTTCTGTTTCTGTGGTGGAAGTCTGTCTCATTGTAAATATTGCTGGTGTGGGCTGCTTGGAGTAGAGGCTAAATGAGAGGGTACTGTGGTGTACCAGACACTCCATTGCCCCGCCCCACCCTGCCCCGCCCACCGCAACCTGCTTCTTGGCAGCCCACCCCCCACGCCCCAGCCCCACCGCAGCCCCTCCTGACTGAACCCCGCAACTCCATCCCACACACCCTCCGGAGCCGGTGGATGCATGGCCAGGCTGAGGAGGGTACGAGCCAAACCGCCCACGCTGCTCTCTAGGTGTTTTAGAGGGCAAACTTAGCATCCAGTATTTCACTTGCTAAATCTGGTGGGCCTAATTATGGCAGAACCTGACAGGGAAAGAAGTGACTCAATTAATGGCTTGTTTGTCTTGTTTATGGCATTTTGGCTTCTTTTATGCAATAGGAAGTGTTATTAGCTACAAATGGGGAATGACTGAAGCACAAACACAAAACTGAACAGAAGTAATTAGTGGATTGCAAAAGTTCTCAAGCATGGGTGGTGGCGCACACCTGTAATCCAAACGTTGGGAGGCAAGAGACCAGGAATCACTTGAGTTTGCGGGTTTGAGACTACCCTGGGCAACACAGCGAGACCTGGTCTCAAAAAAATAGCTGGGCCTGGTGGCACATGACTGTAATCCCAGCTACCTGAGAGGCTGAGGCTGGGGATCACTTGAGTCCACGGGATCGGGACTACCCCGGGCAACATAGAGAGACCTAGTTTCAAAAAGTTTTTTTTCTCCATACCAGGAATCTCATTTTTAAAAACCATACAGAGTCATAAAAAGTTTCCTAAAAAGACAAGCAAGACAAAATTGTTCAAGTTTGTGGCGCTCTTACTGATCATCTGGCAATCAGCAAGAGAAAGTAGCAGGGCCATCTTTGCACTCCTGGGCAAGGTGGAAACCCAATTGTCCAAATGTGGCAGCTTGTAGCTTTTTCACTAAAGTGCTATGGCTATTTTTATGCATTTTAGGCTCACATTTATTACTTCCAGAACTCTTTCCTCACTATGTGTCAGCAACTAGGAGTTACTTAAAAGGTAGCTACCAATAGTCTGTCTGCTGGAAAGATACAGACCTCCTACCTTGCATGCATATCAGCTGAAGAAAAGAGCTCTTATTCATCCAATTTAAAAAGCACTCTCATTTTATGCTAATTGTATGGTCCTTTGCATGATGTACAAAAGATTGCCTAAGATGAAAGGTATTAAGAAGAAAACTACCACTCATAGGGGTTTTTTTGGAAACAAGATTAACTTGGTTTTTTTGTTTGTTTTTTTTTTAGAGAAGAGATGACTGATGAAGTATGACATTTATCTTCACAGGGTGATCTTTACCTATTTTATTATCATGAACATTCATGCAACTGCTTTTCTACTAACACTGAAAGCAGCACCAGGGAAAGGAGGATTCAATACTAGTGCTGTAAAAACTTTAGCTTTGTGATTATCTTCACAAAGGAAATAGTTAAACTCATTGAGAAAGGGAAACTGATCATTAGTAAATGATTACTTCTCAACTCCTATTGAAAGTGGGCAACTGAAGATTTTTTGACTTGACTTAAACACATACAGGCCTGCTTCTCTCTACAAAGCCATTTACATTAGCAATTGCCTTTAACTTTAAGCAGACACATCTATGCCTGCTTCTCTCCCTAGAAAGCAGTCTACAAGCAGGCCATTTACCTTTAACTTAAGTAGATACACCTATCTGCCTGCTTATCTTTATGAAGCAGACTGCAAACAGTTAATTAGCATTTACACTGATCACTTTTACCATTGATGTACAAAAGCCAGTCAGCTGCTCTCTGCCTTTAGCTCCAAAAGCTGCAGAAGAAAAAAAACTTAAAAACACAGTTTAAACTCATGTGGGCTTTTTTTTTTTTAAACCATCTCCAGCCTTTTTAACCAAAATACCAAACCAATGCAAGACTATTAGTGCAGACTAATTTATTTTTAACAAAGTGATTTTCTAATTATCCTAATAACTACACAAAGAAACATGTAAGTAAAACTCCAATTACTTTAACATTGTCCAAAACCTTTCTCAGCATTGTCCAAAGTCCTTTCCCAGATTGCCCCAAAATCTTCAGTCTCTCAGTCCTGATCATCTCATCAATGTCAGCCAGAGTTCAATCCGTGTGTTTAAAGACATCTTTTGGGGGGGGCACTCCTTTGGCGTGCTCCTCCTTGTCTTTCACACTGCCTTCTCCTTGTCGTCTTCAGGTAGCAAAAACTTCATGGTACCAGACCCAGCCAAGTTCATTTTCTTTTTAGGCTTAACTTTTGCACGGCCTCTCACAGACACAAGTCAAACTCAGCAAAACAAACTCCAACATGGAGTTCAAATCTGCAAACTTTTTAACTAGATTTAGCACACATGCTGCCAGTCTGGGCCAGCCAAAGACTGCTAAGGCCCCAGGCCCTCGCTAAGTCCACATAGCTCACATCTTCACTCTACAAAATGGCCAATTCCCATCTCTCCTCCATTAAATCTCTCTCTCTCTATCCAATCTCCATATTAAAATCCAATTCCTTGTGTGCATACCCTTTATATACCCTGATTTCCCACCTTCCAAAAAATCTGTTCACCTTTCTCCCTCCTGCATCTCGTTTAAAAAAAAAATTCCAACTAAGGTCATTCTCACATTTTAGTATCTGTCCTTAAAATCTGCAATCTTATACAAAAAACAATAGAGGAGGGGTAGCACACCCTATCACTATCACATGCAGGTTCTCCTTTGACTGGTTTCTTAGAAAAACACAGCATCAGAAACTCAGTTTTAGTTATGACCACTCTTACCAGTGGTGATATATATTAATGTTATATGTGACAGAATATTATCTAAGGGCTGTAAATACAACCCAGTAATTTATAACATACCATATGTTATGGTATATGCTAATATATAAATTGGAGCCTGTGTTAATTTAGATTTACACTGCTGTAAATATCAACTGATTATTTAATAACCATGCTGGAGACACCACCGGGGAATAGCTGAAAAAGCAAGAAACAGCAGGTACAGTCCATGCATTTGCGCTACAGAACATCAGAATGGCACTTACTCCTTCCATCACTCTGAACCCTATGAATCTGACTGGACCATTTCAAAGAGCAGCAGCTACCTGCAGCTCTTGAAAATAGAGAAAGAATAACTGGGCTTTCCAGACTTCCAAAAGGATTGACAGTTCAGGTGAGACACTGAATCAAATATTTAGTACACGCAATAAGAATTGTTTTAACCTGTTGGAATGGCATTGCCTCATAAAACTAGAGCCACATATGTAATTTTAAATTTTCTGGTAGTCACAGTAAAAGGGTTAAAAAACACATATTCATTGTTAATACTCTGTTATCCTAATACCCAAAATATGGCAATATATAATTAATGTAAAATATTACCAAACTACTTTACAGTTGTTTCTTCCATCCCATTATGTATTAAATACAGTGCATTTGAATTCAGACTAGTCACATTTCAAGTGCTTGATAGCCACATGTGGAAAGTAGCAGCCACGTTAGGCCACGTAGTTAACATTTCACAAACTAAAAAACAAAAAAGCCTTGTTCTTAATTATGACCCAGCATTTTCTTGTGAGTCAAATCTCAAACCACTAGTAAGGTTACTTGTTCTTTGTGGTAATGAGCACAGGAGGGGGGGATAAAAAGGTATATACCACCAAAAGCAGTTAATGCTTAATTTTCATAAATAAGTATATATTAAACTGTGTTCCCTGACCACATTTCTGATTTAGCCATAAACTTCAGGAATTTTAGTTTTTCTCTGAGGATCTAATTATCTCTCATCATCCAAAGTTCAGTGAAGAATTCACATCTTTATCATTTGCAATTGAATAAAGTAATAAATTATGTAGTTCCTAAATCTAAACTGGTTTATGACTAATTGTTAAGAATCATGGCATTTCCTCATGAAAAGAGTTCCAAAAATCAAGAAAAGAATAACTAAAAACAAATGAGTACCAAAATACACTAAATTCCAAGCTAACAAGCTCTTTGGCCCTTAAGAAACAACAAAAGACAGCTTAAGGGCTTGCATGCTAAACTAAAACCCAGCAGGCCATTTTACAGACCTGAAGCAGAGATGATCATTAGTAGAAAAATAAGTGACAGGAAGGTGCCAGTATTTAATCCCCAAATCTAAATACTCAGAATTTTTTAAATGTATCATTTTTAAAATGAATACAATTTCATTTTTTCCTTATTAATTGTTAGAAAATTTTCAAGTTTGGGTTTTGAATTGACTGAAATTCCAGGCACTATATTAGAAACCACAGTAAAGGAGTTTAAAGTTTTATAATCAATAAAGATCTTGTGATAAAACAAAATACTCATTCTCTTCACTTATGAGATTAAGTAATAAAGTATGTCAAAAAACAAAACATACTCAGACTATTATGCTTTTATCTATAATTTAGGTGCAATTGGAACCTATAATTCTAGTATAGCTCTCAGATCTCACACTCTCCTGTTAGCACTATCTTACTGCATTAGCAACTTCTTAACACTTAATATGATTGAGGAAAGCAGTGGTATGATTAACTGATTCATTTGGTTAATTGATGGTTAGCCTTGTTATGCCCTAAAATTTGCTCCAGAGATGATTACCTTTGAAAGACATAGTTATAGCCAACTGTCTGGCTGGATCTCTCAATGATGAACTTTTAGAAGTAAAACACTTTTTTTAAACCATAAATATTCAATGGAATAATAGTCCAGAAATTTTTAGATATGAAAAATGTTTAATAGCAGTTTGTCCAAACAAGATATTTGAGAAATGTTTATTGAGATAAATGGTCTATGGTTCATAAATACACTTGGATAAGAAAAAGACAAGCAATCTAGTCTCTATGATATACATGTTTTAGTAAAGTGATGACAAAAGTGCAAATGCAGTTACTCAAGGAATCTTCTGGTGATTAACCTTATATTAGAATTTGAATTGAATTGACATTTTCTTTCAAAACAAAACTACAGCTATTAAAGTTGAAAGCAAAGAATAATGGGCTAGGTTCTCAATGTCAGCAGGCATGAGGTAGAAGTTTAAGAAAACAAGTGGCACCTATGGAGGCTTATCCAATTAAAAATGACCCATCTAAGCTAGGCGCAGTGACACCCGCCTGTAATCCCAGCTACCTGGGAGGCTGAGCCTAGGGATCACTTGAGTCCGCAGGTTTGAGACAACCCTGGGCAACATAGCGAGACCTAGTCTTTTTTTTTTTTTTTTTAAAGGCCCATCTCTTTCTGATCTGATTCAGTGGTTCTTTTGCACAAGCACGCTTTCTACAGAGCCTTTGTAGGTATGGTATATGAATACTGGAATTCTCTTTCATTGACTTTGGACTTGTAAATTCACAGGCTGCCCCAGTTCTGGATAACTAAAATGCTACTTTGTCCCTTCCTTCAACAACTATTTAATTGAACTTATTATGTATAAATATTTTTTAAGGCAATAGGGTTTCAGCAATAAATAAGATAAATAAGATAACAATTTCAAAAGTCTTCCATCTTTCCAGTAATTACCTGTAACTTGTCATTTGTAGCATAATGTAAGCTACTATTGAATGTTTAAAGCTTGAAGTAACACTAAAATTCATGGTCTGCAGAAAACTTCCAGATGTTTATTTTTTTCTCCCTCCTAGACTTGCTGTTTCTCTACCTTCTCCCTCTTTCCTTTGCTTACACACAATCTTCCCCCACATGCTTATTATTATTTTGTCAAATTCTTAGGTTTTGTGTGACAAAATCTTGTGTAAAAGTAGTTAAACTTGGGGGCAAAGTACTTATAAAAAGAGACACACTTAAGAATTGCTGCTTAAAAACAAGGGGAAAACATTTTGGATCAATTAAAAAATACCATTTCAAATGTGTCTTCAGTCCGTAATGAGTGCCAAAACAGTCCACAAAAGGAAAATCTTCCAAAACACAACTGAGTTTTGAAAAGAGACATGAAACGTAATGAAACTAAAATTCTCTTTAGGAATCAAACTCATCCTTAAGCTGACCAAACAGGAAATAATTTAAGATAACCTGAAAACTATCTAGAGGAACCTGTTGATAACTCAATTCAGAGACAGAGTAATTTTACCAACATACTCCCCATTACCCTATATTGAAAAAAGGAACTTGTTCAAATTTAGTGTTTGAGTTGAGTTATAAACTACACTGTAAGTTATTATGTCTTTCATATAAGCTAAAGGTTCCCTCCTGTACACATCAAATATTTGTTGAGAGGCTAACACATGTCAGTCAGCATCCCTACTTCAATGATGCTCTTGGTCAAGACACCAGAGGCTAGCACAGAGACATATACATCATGCTAAGGGAGCAGAAAAGAGGCCTTTACTCTGTGTTAGAGGAATAAAGATGCCACCCAACAAGAAGATGCTAGAGCAGAGGGATGAAGGATGAAAAGGAATTTTCCAAGTGAACATAATTAAGTGATAAAGAAAAAAAAATAAAATTTCATGACTTGGTAAGAAACTGGTAACATAGAACAGACCGAAATGTTTATGTAGAGGGCTGGGTGAGATCATGAAGGCCATGCACATCAGACAGAAGCTACTGGACTTTATCCTATAAGCCACTAAAGAACATCTGAAGCCAACAAGAGGCAGCCTCATGTCTTACCTGTGGCCAAATGGATTGAATGAAAGTAAAATGGGATCAGAAGGTCATTTAAGAAACCCTTTGTTATAATTCATGTGAGAAATATTAAAGCCTAAACTATTAGAGTAGGTGTGGGCAGGGAGAGGGCAGGACAGATAAGTGAAGTAGGGATATGAGGTAGAAACTTAGTAGCCTGGGCTGAGAGTAGAGGAAGAAATCAAAAATATTCCCTGGCTTTTGACTTGCGATTCCTGTCTCCACATCATTCTATCAGTCCTCAGTTTAAAATTCTGGCTCCCAGAAGTTGGTCAGTGCTGCTTTGCCATATTCTCTTTGTCCCTAAGTGCTACTGACTCAAGCAGAAATACAAAAGAAAGCACCTCTGAGTGGGGGTGATGAGAGAGAATTGTCACTACCTGTGACAGGCTTTTCATGGCAACTAGCAATCCTTTATATAGCGCTCAGTTTAATCCTGAACATAAATAAGTCAGTATATAGTTATCATGGATTCTGGTTGTATAGGAAGCCATGGAAATAAAAAAAAGCAAAGTGTAACAGCAAGTTTCTGCTGAGTTATATAAGAAAACAATAGAGCACAAAGATTTTGTGGTCAGTCAGGTGCAAGTCTGTATTCCAGTTCTACTGGATGGGTGACCTTGGGAAACTGATATTCTTGACTCCTGCATAAAATACATAAATAATAAACGCAAAGGTACTATGACATCTAGCTTATCACAGATTAAAAAAATAATAAGGCAAATATTCTCCTTTCACCCCTACCCCCATTACCACCACCTTTGACTGCTCAGACTTCCCTAAAAGAATCCAACTGTCAACAATGGGTATTTCTCCAACCCCAGTGATATCTATTGTTGGAAAAATAAAACTTCAAAAAGCAAAACAAATTGACACCCATATGGGGATACTCCTGCAATCTAGCCAATATCTGTTTTCCCTTTCCTCCTCCTAAATGGCTCTTAATTTTATAGGGGGTGGCAAAGTCTCCTTTCCCTGTCTTCCTCTTTCCAACTTCCTGGAAAGTGGCCGGAGACACAATAGCTATATAACTAGCTTCCCAAACTCAATTACTGACTTATTTAATCCTTTCAATTCTATTTGGCATGATTTTAAAGGCATCAACCATGATCACCTTCCAATTTAAAAAGAAGTAACACAGTATGCCCAGTATGTGTCAGACACCATGTAGAGAGACATTACATGAAAAGTGCATGCTGACTTTTTTTTCCCCCCACCACCATGCCCAGCAAAAAGTGCATGCTTACTCACAGGATTCTCACAGCAACTCTGCAAGGTAGATAGTGACACTCCCATTTTGCAGGAAAGGGACATGAAGAAGGGGCGAAGTACTTATCAAAGGCACCACAGTCATACACAGTGAAGCCAAGACTAGCACTCCAAGTCAGAAAGATGATAAAGTTGATGTTCTAGTAGCTACCCACCCTACTGTAAGGATTATTTGTGAATTTACCACTTGGAAAACCATTACTCCCAAGGTAATGCCTCTCTAACTTAGGGAGTCGGCCCGGCATAGTGGCGCATGCCTGTAAGCCTAGAAACCTGTGGCTGGGGCCAGGGAACATGGTTCGAGTCCTGCCAGGGGCACGTAGCAAGACCTAGTTCCAAAAAAATGTAGCTGGGCTTGGTGGTGCGTGCCTGTAATCCTAGGTATATGGGAAGCTGAGGCTGGGGATTGCTTGAGTCTGTGGTGCCCTGGGCAACATGAGACTGCGCTTCCACTGGCAAAAATAGCGAGACCTACTCAGATACATAGGTAGATAGATAGATAGATAGATAGATAGATAGATAGATAGATAGATAGATAGATAGATAGATAGATAGATAGATAGATAGATAGATAGATAGACAGACAGACAGACAGACAGACAGACAGACAGACAGACAGACAGACAGACAGACAGACAGACAGATGATAGATAGATAACTTAGGGAGTCATTTTTCCTTGATGCTCCTTAGTGATGCCTAGAACCTAATTGGTAAAACATCTAAAATATATATTAAGAGCATAGAAAGAAGAGGAGTGGACAAGTGGCTGGTGTGGTAAGTAGTGCAGATAACTGAGGTACACACAGTTTTAAAGCAGCTTGATAAAGTGGAGGATCTGAGAGGGTTCCTTCACAAGTGTCTAAGGACTCTGAAGAAATTTCATTAGACTGGGAATCAGTGTGTAAGTTAGTTTCTTTAAGACTCTGCCTGAGGTTCCCAACATCAAGCACATTTTCATAGTGGAAAATCATGTATATTTTATCACATGTTTTTTGTTTTTTGTTTTTTGTTTTTAAGAGTGAAAGGAAACAAAAATCAGAAGTCATCTCTTATCACCTAATAAAGTAAAAAGAAAAGTTTAAATGTAAGTTTATTTTATGTAAGTATTACATAAACTTATATACACATGCATATTTTATTTTTTCTCCCTCCCCTCAATGTGCATGTTTTAACTCTTTCCTCTAAACCAGGAATCTGGAACAACTAACAAAAAGACTCAATGAATTTTAAGTCATGTTCATAGAAAATAGTCATCTATGATGGAGAAAAATAGGCAGTAGAGATTATAAAGACTCCTAATAATGACTAAATTGAACTGCTCATTTAGCTCTAATCCTCCTCTTGCCAAAAAATAATTAAGGTACAACGGCCCTGAGAACAAGAGAGCATTACCACCTCAAGAGGAACAATGTTTTCAGTTAGTATTGACAAAATAAGAAATTGGAAAACCTATGACTAACCATGAAATGTAGTAGACGTGTCTTCGTAATACCTCCATAATCAATGTCATAATAAATTCCACACAACAGTTTCTCACAGAATTATTCAATCAAGCTGAAAAACAGTTGAGAGAGGCAAATTGTGTAGTACTTAGTCAGTGAGAGAAATACATGGTGCTCACTCACTGGGGGACAACCAGTTTGATCTAGTAAAAAAAAAAAAAAAAATCTCAGAATATCTCCACGAGCAAATAGACAGCATACTTTTCAAATTATTCTCCAAACAGAATCAACTTAAATAGGATTGTGCAAAAGTTTACTGACTTTCTAGTTAGACATTTTGGAACTTTTATTATCTAAATGTTTTATCAGTCCATTATCACTATTTTTATTATGGGTTATATTTATTATTACTATTAAAGTAATTTGGATTTTAGTTTTCTACATTAGATTTTAGCACATAACTGGTGTTAAAGAAAACTCATACCCATAGTGAATTCTTAACTAATTTAAAAAGCAATGTGAAGAGGCAGGCCCCTAAGAATATGACTTCACAAAAGTTGACATAAAACAGTTCTTAAAAGGATGCAATTAATGTAAATTTTGGAATGGGATGGGAAGAACACAAAAGTTCATTTAAAAAAATGATGTCAGATAAAGAAATGGGCCTTTTAGGTCTGGAGCATAATAAGTTATTATTATTTTTTTTAATGTACTCCCTTTGGTAGGTTTTTCCAAGCATACTCACAAAATAATTCTCAGAAAGGTACAAAACAGAATGTTTAGAAAATACCAGTGAGACCAAGAATATACCTACATGTTTCTATTACCTAAGATTCAGATGAAATTTACGCCTCAAAAGAATCTCTATTTCTAATTCTATTACCTAAGATTCAGATGAAATTTACGCTTCAAAAGAATCTCTAGTTGTGGGCAACAACATAAATGTGGCAGCATTTTAATTTAATCTATATAGTCTCAAGAAGTTACAAGTGCAACATGAACCAGAAGAGGAAGGACCATTTGCTACTAATTAAAAAACAAGGGATTAGAAAAAAGATGGCTGTGGGAAATAGGGAACAGTTGTTCTCCCAACATGGACCTCTCACCCTGCTGGTTTTGTGGATGTTAAAATTACAAAAGTGAAAACGGGAACAATGACAGTATTGCAACTACCAAAAAGGGAAAATTCTATGTAAAGTTTAAAAATTTCTAATTGGAGATAGAAAATTAGACTTGCAAAAAATTAGACTAATTGCAAAAATTAGACTAAGCAAAAAGCTAGTAACTACATTTTGATTCCTTCTGCTAAACACATAGAATAAGCAAGGCTATTGGTTCTAACAGCCCCATGCAATGCAGTCACAAGGCTCTAGCATGATTCTAATTGCAATCAATACCATGAATCAACAGATGAGGTAGGCGGCTATATAACATTAACAGGCCAGGACTGCTCCAGTTAAAATAAATATCAGCGTGGTCATTTTAAGCTACCTAGTTTCATCTAGCTGAGCTACAGAAGCAGCAAGTTAGCGGGTTTCTGGCAAGGAATAATTGGTGCTGAGCAACAGTCTGTGTACATGAGCAGAAACATTGCATAAAACTCACATTACTGGCATACCCACACCATATGTGCATTTTGGATGAAAAGGGGCGGCTCTCATACACCTCACAAAGTTTGACCTTACTGGTTAGGATGAATGAACATTATGTTTTACTGTGCTAGTTAACCCCAATGAAAGCCAGAAAATACCAGAACTATGACCTTTCAATTATAATTTTTTCCAGAAAAACTGAAATGAAGGCACAACTAGAGTTATAACAAAAACACACAATTTTTACAAACTCTGATAAGCCAGCCTTGAGTTAATTTCTCTTGCCAATGTTTTCAGCAATCAACAACCTATGCCATCTAATTGTCAAGTATAAAAGAGTTTATAGATTTTGAAGAATAAAGCAAGGGTTTAAATTGTCCTTTAGCAAAGTCCAAATTTATCATTTCCCAAGGGAGACCTTTTAAGCAAGGATTTTGAAAGTAGTGTTTGCAGCCTGCAATATACCAACAAGGGCTATTGGATTGTTCTTTCCTAACCAGTATGAAAGCTTGATTAATCAATAAAATCGTGAAATACAGCTCCTCCCTTCCCCACTCCCTTTCCCCCCACCAAAATAATAGTAATATAAAGGCTGGTATTTGGTAGCAAAATCCCAGTTCATTTTCCAAAGAGGTTAAGAGTCATGATTTCTGGGGAGGAAAATCTAATCCACCTACTTCACTTGGAAGCTAAAGAGAAGCTTAGCAACTTCTAGTTAATATACTTGGTGAATAGAGAAGTCCAGCAAAAATGCACTCTCTATTCATTATATGTCTCAGTAATTGAAGTGAAAAGTAGATTGAAGAAATGTATCCTACCAATGTTCCCAAGAGGAATCATGTATAGACTGTATCAAAGAATTAAATTTACTATTTAAATGATACAAACTACCAAATTCAACTGCATTTCACCTCCAGTAACTAAGAAATTTTAAAGGTTTTTGCATTAGGACAAAAAACAAAGATCAGGCAGGGCATGGTTGGCACATGCCTGTAAGCGGCAGCCTAGGAAGCCACAGCCAGGGCCAGGGATGGCGGTTCAAGTCCTGCCAGGGGCACATAAGGAGACCTAATTCCAAAAAAGTATAGCTGGGCGTGGTAGTGCACACCTGTAATCCCAGCTACCTGGGAAGCTGAGGCTGGGGACTGCTTGAGTCTGTGTTACCCCAGACAACATGAGCCTGCAGTTCCACAGGCAAAAATAGCAAGACCTAGTCTCAAAAAAAAAAACAAACCAAAAAAAAAAAAAAAAAACATTCTGGAACCCCTCTGATATACCTGATCTCAGCCAAAAGGCTCCGAAGTGACTGTTTAGCATTAAATATATAGATGGCTAAAAGCAAGATTTTTAGACAAGTACTTGTTTCAAACATATATATCCCAAAATTTGGGGGGAAAGAAATACAACTTCATCAATGATAGAAGACATTGAGAGTAAAGCTGATCAGTGATAAGTTTGAGTCATGTGATTTCCAATAAGGTGTGAAGATTACCTCCAAGTCATCTGAACCTTCATCTCCCTGCTCAAAATATCCCTGGGTGAGAGGACAGATGTTTTTTTCAAACCCTGATCAGATGTGGTGCTCTGTGAGAAACTAAGAGATCATAAACCTAAGTAAGCCAAGGCAGGAAATATACCAATTCATCTCCTAAAGATCATCCTCATTAGGTGCTTCTTGTTCTCATACAAAATAGTTTCTATTAAGCAAAACCACCCTTGAGCAAACCTATCTTTTAGAATGGAAGATACACTCATTATAGACAAATTGGAAGATCTCTGGAAAGAATTATTTAACTCATATCTATTATCCCACTCAAAACTTTTATATATCACATCATCTTTTTCTGCAGCTCTTAAACAGCAGCAGTCATATTGTATATATAACTTTGTCTCATATTTAACTAAAATTATGAAACCAGAAATCTTTATATTTTCATTTATAAAAACTGAAAAATATTCCATTGAGAGGACTGCCATCTTTCTGCACATAGACTTCTTGTGGATTTTCAAAAATGACTTTCTTAGACTAGAAGCCTGAAAGTGGAATTACTGTCAAAGTATATTAACATCTTGATATTAATTGCCAAAATGCTTTCCAAAAATGGTTGTAACCAATTAAACGGCCTTCAATATCAATACCAATTACAACTGTATTTGGATTTATAAATATCATGTAAGAATAAGAATTTCGTGATCTTTTGTAATTCTAATACTTTCAACTTATGTAACATGCTATACTCAAAATTTCTTAAAACTGAAATCCTGGTATCCAGCAGATGTTTGCTATTCTGAGAATCATTCCCTACAGTCTTCTTTCCCTATGCCACAGAAACCCTATTCTTTTTCACACAGAACTCAGTTTTTTGATAGATAATTTTATTCCCCTTATAAAGAAGTAGTAGTAACTCAAGTTTACAACACATGGAATTTTTAAAGCTTAAAGACATTTTTATTCATTCAATGACTGTCTGAAAGAAAAGCAACAAATTACTTCCTACAAAGTCTGAAGACTCCTTTAGCTTTGTTGAAGGAAAACAGGGAAGTACAAAAACATTGTAAAAAAAAAGTGGAAAATTCATTAATGTATGCATTCCATAACTTCTTTTTAAAACTCATCTTTTGTTTCCTAAATTATTAGAATTCACAAATTTGACTTGTAACTCAACTATTTACAATATACAAACAAAAAACTATAAATACTGTATACCACATTGAGATGCATGTTTGAATGACCTGACTATACACAGAAAATTCCCCCAAATCCTGATGTTAGTTTCCAGGGATATAATATTGTCTACTTAACAATTTCTGCAAAACATGTTGCTGCTACCACCTTAATTATTGTTTTTGCAATTGTTGTCTATTAAATTTCCTAATTTAGGCTGCTGGTAAGATTATTTTAGATCTTCATTAAGAGATTATATTAAATATGCAAGAAGCTACTTTCTATACCAGAAGTTGGGGGATATTAGTGTCACAGTAATTATAAACAATTTTTGTGTCTTCTGTCAGTATAATCACAGGAGAATCTCAATACCACCAGCTGATAATAATCTTTATAAATCCTACTTTACAGCAATACCATCTGTTAGTTATTATTTTATATGTTTCCATAAGCACATATGAATTAGTTGTCACTCAAGACAAATATATAAATGGAATTATGGTTTTATGGGGAGTTTTTTATTTACTTGTTTTGTAATATATTACATTTATGTTAGTAAACTAAATAAACATACAATATTCCTCAGTCTTGGAGATCAAAAATAAATGCAAATTTAAGAATAATCTTCATAGGTATATAAAAGAAAGTTTAGTTCAAGAAACATCACTAAAAGACTATTAACATCACTAAAAGTACACTATTAATATCACTAAACGTAGACTACATAAATAAATCTATAGTTTACCTACAAAATAAAAAAGAACAGGTCAACTAGTAAATTAGCAGCAAATATGGTTCCAATTCCCACAATAAAAAACACCTTCCACAACTGAAGAAGAGAAAAGCATGACTAATGACTTGCTTATCTGTCGTGTTTATTCCCTCAAAAGAAGAGTCATAATGGCAAAAACTTAAGACTAGGCCCTCCATGAACCTGTAGGTTTATCCTCCTGAGCTGGACCAGGTTCCTGGTTCAGCAGAAGGTAATAACTAGATGCACTGTCCTTTCAAGACATTACCAAATTTTACCCAGAAAGGCAATATTAAAAAAATGGATGGATAGATAGATGGATGGACGGATGGATAGATGGATAAATTTTTTTAAACGGGAAGAAATAGAGGTGTGGATAATCCTCCAACTAGATAATTACTTCTAAATTACAACTCTCCCCCTGCAAGTACTAGAGTCTAAAGACTTTGGAGCTCACTCCTATACCACACCAAAAAATTCCACATACAAAACATGATGAATCTGTTTAAAAATCTTCAATGGGTCTGAAAACATAGAATAAAACACAATTGAAAGAAACCACATTCAATGAGTAGATATTTCAATGATGTTCCTAAGTTCTTCTAGTTTAGGTGACACTACTTTGTGAACAACAAGGTAGAAACATCAGTGATGAAGTTATCACTGAGAGCAACCTGTTTCGAGACAGGAAGTGAAGAGACAAACACACTAAGAAGTGATGATTTTTCTGGATAAGAACTCTATTATTTTTAGTTCCATGAAGTAAAGAGTTCTCTAGTGACTTACTGATAATAAATATAGTGCTTTTCACAGAGCCATTTGCGTAAACATATTAAAATATCTTATAAATATCTATAAAAATTAATTTATTTAGTGTTCAGTCTAGATCTCCTTTTCTCAAATTACATTTTACCTAAATATTAGAATTTCCATGACATCAGTGAGAAAGCTGAGCCTGGAAAGGGAACACCATTTTGAAGTATTCTTGGGATATAAAGTATAAGGAAAATATCACACTACTTAGCAAAAATATTTTAACTGCCATTAAAACAACAGTGTAGTAAAGGTCAAGTTACGTTTTTAACCCTTTCTTATC